>JASDQU010371061.1:10849-34688 GCA_032191745.1 Picea mariana
AACCAATCCATGCCAATTACAAAATCATATGAACCCAATGGTATGCTTTTCACATCTCCATTTGTGTTGAGTCCATTCATGTCTATTGAACAATATTTAAACAACTCATTTATCTTTCTTTTATCCTTTGTGGCTAACTGAACTAACCAATATTTATTATGCTTACTCCTTTGCAAGTGAAATCTTTCAACAATGTTAGAGTTTATGTAACTATGTATAGCTCCAAAATCAATTAAAATTTCTACAGGTTGGTTATCAATCTTACCTTCTACTTCAATAATGGGGGATTGATACTCTGCTTGTTTGTTTTCCAGGGCTACATAAATCCTTGACATTCTTCCTCCTATGTCTTCAACTATTTCAGACTCTTGAATGTTGTGGACAATTCTCATTCTTTCACCTTTGTGAGAGAAGTCCCTATATAAGTGATTTCCCTCACATCCCCAACATTGTACAGGTTGTTTCCTTGGCATTTTCGAAAATTAATATGTTGTCTTGTTCTAATTTTCGGTTGAATTTCCTTGCCAATTTGTTTGCGAGTTTTTCTTGAAAAAGGGTGGATTAAAACATTTTTGCCTTTGATCCCTTTTTCCTTTCATATTTTTATTCCAATATATTTGGAAGACTAACCTCCCTCCGCTTTCGTATCCTTATGGTCTCCTCCAAAGTTTTTGGGTTATCATATTGTATCGTGTCATTGTAGAATGAAGGTTACCCACTCAGAAACCTTTGGATTTGGACCTTCTCATCTTTTATGAAGCCTAAATAATTCAACAACTCAAAGAACCTCTTCTCATATTCATCCATTGTCATGCTTCCCAATTTGAGTTCAAAGAACTCTTTCATCTTTCTCTCATAGTAATGCTCAAAAAACTTTTCTCCTGGAAACATCCTTTGAACTGCCTCCATGATACCTTCTTCTCATCAAGGTGTTTGGCTTGCTTAAGTTGATCCCACCACATGGTTGTATTTAATTGCAAATGGTAGGTTTCAATTCTTGTTTCTACCCTGGAGGGATAATCATGCAACTTGAAATATTTCTTCATTTCCAATAGAGAGGCCACGACCTATTCTCCTTTCCTGTACTCACCATTGAAATTTGGTGGCTTGATTTTTTTGAGTTCACCTTGCAAGATGTCTACCTCAGGCCTTCTCCTCTACCTCCTGATAGGAGACAAACTTGGGTTTCTCCCTGGACCTAAAATTGCATGAGCTCTCCTGGTGGATTTCCCTGGGGAATGATGGCACCTGCTCATACTCCTTGATTTCCTATCATTTCTGTGCTCATTCCTTCTGCTATGGGATTTGGATGCTGTCACTTGTCTAGTACTAGCTTCTTCCTTTGTGCCATAGTCTTTATTGTCTTGCCTCTACAACATGTTCAGAATATGAATTATCTCTTCCCGGGATTTCATAATATTTTCATTATATTCCCTATAAATCTACACTTCTCTCTACAAGTTTCTCATAGTACAGGCTCATGCATGTCTCTTCTTCCATTATACTATGTCCCAACATTTTCCATGATGACATGTATCCCTCTGAATTCCTCTTCATGACCGTAGGACCCTTAGGAATCTTCCATGGATGTGGTTCTCATATAGGAACCAAATTTCCTTCATGTACCTCTAAATTTTGCAATAAAATGTGCATGCAAACAATTTTCAGTTAGACAAAAATATATACACATAGTTATGGAAAATAATTGCATATTTTTATTTTCTTTCTAATTCCACCATTCATGTTCTTTTGTGTTGGTTGTAAATTGAACTACCCATAATTTTATGGGTTGGTAGATGGATTATCCTCTCCAATATATTTCCAACGTTTTCTTTATTTCTCAATTATGAGCACTGAGGAAAATTTTATAGTTGTTAATTTACCCCTTTTGTACACTTTTCATTCTAGTGCAATTAATTCTAGACACCAACTTCTATAACTTGTAGAAGTAAATATTTCAAGAACCAGGGAAAATTTTGTATGAGACATAGATAATAATGATGACAAGGAATTCATAACAATTCTCTTATTGTCAATTTGATTATCCAATGAAAAACTGTAGCAATCTGGAAATGACAAATTTCCCCCTTTTCACCCCTTTTTCCAGACTTGAATTTTTATCCAAATTGGATATCTCCCCAAACTATGCACTTATGGAAAAACTTCACTCCACCAATTTTTTTTGTATTATTGAGTATACAAAATGTCGAGTAAATATAGTTTTCAATATTTTCCATCTGGGACCCTTTTCCTCTAAAAATCCCAAAAATCCCAAAAAGTGGCCCAAAATAATGGATTTCCCCCTATTTTGGCACCTCCAATCCAAAATACATAGAATCTGGCCAATCCCTTCACACAACATTTTCATGTCTACTTTTCTAACATTCTATACAAGTTTCAATAGTAATTGTGCTCCTGCCACTAAGCTTGACCATGATCTTAAAAAATAGGTACTTCAATTTTTCTAGAAAATAAGAGCATAATTGGTCAATGGCCCTATTTGGCACTTATATATTCTTGACACTATGGAAAAAACCCAAAAAATATTATCTTCTTCTGAGTTATTATGCTCCTATTATGACCAAAATACAATTTTGGTTGTAGACTTAGTTTTTTTTTAAGACTATAGGACAATTTTTCCTATGTGGTATATTTGTTGATGTGGCTATTGATGTGTCATTCTGGGTCCAAATGGCACCCTGAGGTGATACCATGTCACCCTCCTGTCCCACCTGGCCTTGCCCCATCATCCTTCATCATCTTCCTTCTCTTACCTCTCTCCTCTTTTCCCTTTATGTTGACCTTAAACATTAATAAAATATTAATATTTTATGGGCCCCACCTGTACCAAATACCCAAGTGGAAGAAATCTAAGTTTGGATGGAACATGGATCCCACCTTATCTTCTAGGTCTACACGTGGTGCCCCTTCATTGGTCATGGAGATGGGCGGGTCCCATCTCATACCCTTACCTCAGTGTGCAAAATTGCTTTCCCCCCAATCCAATGATAGAGATTAAAGGAGATAAATGTTGGAGAGGCCTTGTCACATTGCTAAAATACGCGAGGGTTAACACCCCCTATGTGCTGTGACACATGAAATTTCATGCTTCCTAGATCGAATGATGGAGAATAGTCGAGATCAATGGTGGAGAGGCATGTTGCATTGCCAAAGTGCTCGGGCATTAACACCCCCCTCTGTGGTGTGGCACTCCAAAAATTCTTCATACATGGCACCTTTTTAGTGGTGTCACATTTATAAAGGCCTTGGGAAAAGATTCTTCGCTACCCATGTGATACTACTTATGGTATCGAGATATACCACCATGCTCATGTGGATCCCATGTCACCTGCTAGACTCACCACTGCACACTCCATACTTTGCCACCATGACACTAAATTTCAACATGATACTACCACCATGGAATTCCACATCACCTCTTCTGCAACATTACGACATGGCCTCCATGCCATGCTGACTTCATGTACGGAAAACCACTCGATTTTTTTCGAATTTCATAATTTTTCCAAATCTTCAAAAATTTTGAATTTTCCAAAAATGTCCCAAAGTCATCATTTATTATTTGAACTCCATGGAAGCTCTAAAATTAAGCTTACCATGTCCAATTTTTTCCTTGTATGCCTCAAATCGATTTCTGCAAACAACCAATTACCTCCATGCGCGACTGATTCACATTTCTAGGTAGGAATTCCTCTTGAATTCACTCATAAATTGGGGATTTTTGCCTAATTTCGCCATGGATACCCAAAAAATTTGTAAATTCAGCCAATTATAGTATTGAATTTACCCATGTAGAGGTTATAAATTAGGTATTTTAACCACTGAATACAAATCTGCCAAAATTGTAGGAAATTCAAATCTCTTCCTTGAAAATTTTAACAAACAATTTGCAAACATCCTCTAAGATTTAATTCTACAAATTAAAATTATATATGTTGCGTATGGTACATGCAGGATCAATGTTGAACCTTTGGCTCTAATACCAATCAACAATGTCCCTCATCTTAACCAAGGAATAATACTTGCGGAAAATGCACATAAATTTCAAAATTTCTTTTGTTAATTAATTCTTGTAGCTTATGAGCTATGAATTAAACACATATTTAGCTAGATCATGATATCCATAATTAAATGCATCTATAAAATTCTAAATGAACATAATGCAACCACATAATCACCTACAACAACACATCAAAACCATTCTCATGCATATGGAAAAAACACGACCATAAAACTCATAAGAAAACTCAAAAAATAGACAAACACTTATCTTTTTAAAACGTTTGTGCAACCAACTACTTGGGAAGGACATTCCACCCAACTATAGACTTGTTTTTCCAAATTTGAACAACAAGTCACCCACAAGTTGGGGCTAGGAATACACAAGAGAAGGGATCCTCTCACAATCCACTCACAACTAAAATATCCCACAACCCAATAGTATTTTCCTACAACTCTATCAAATTTACTCTAGCTCTCTTCTTTTGACACAATAGTTCACACTTTAGGCCTACCAACCTAGATCTTCAATATTCAACTCTAGAATGCTCCAAAAATTCTCTATCATGATCCAAAATTATCCCAGACTTCTTGGTCTAACTCCATTTCCCTCCTCCTTTCTATCTACTCATTGTTCATGTAAAAACTAAATTGAAAAACAACCTATTCTCTCCCATACAAATTTTCTCTATTTTCCCAAGACAATTGACTGCTCACTCTGCCCAATTTTGAATTTACTTCATCCCCGTGCTTCCAATAACTATGGGATGTGACTCTCACACCCATCATCTTACCTGATTTTAATGATTGGTCTCTCATACACTCAAACAAAAAATAGAATTTATCCCCAATGATAGTAAAATTCAGGGAAATGATTTGAAGTAATACCCAGAATAAATTCCCCCCTTGTACCCCTCTTGGACATTCTTTTCTCTTGAAATGGAAAAATTATCCCCCATCTTTGTCCATATCCCCCAATGATTGACATCGCATTATATTTATTAAAATCAGAAAATACTATTCACATATTACATCGCTTGGCCATAACCACATTCATATCTACATTATGCATTAATTAAATTGGGGATTATAGTGGGGATGTTGCATGGGAAGGATTCTAGAACCTTTTATAAGGGGAACACCTCATCCTTTGACCTATTCTCACATGTTTTTGCATGATTTGAGGGTTAGTTAGGGGGTATCCTTGTCCTAGGGTCTCCTTTTAACCCACACATGTGAAAAGGCTGAATATTTGCTCAAAATTAGGAGGGTGCCCTTCTTCTCTCTCCTCCTTTGACTCACACATGTGATATTAGTTACATTTTTCTCACTTTGAGGAGGGTGCCCTAGCTTTGAGAAGATTTTTGTAACCTCGAATGGTTTTATCACGTGATTTTATTCTAGCACGTGGCATTGGCTCATGGTTTTACTCTTGCACATGGTTTCATTGTAGCTCATGGCTTTCTATGTATGTGTAGAGTCTCTGAGATACCTGTACAAAATATCTAGCTAACAATGAAACATACATAGATTCCAATGGTGGATGAAGGGAGAAGAAAAAAATTGGAGAAAAGAATGAAAGAGTTTCTATTATCTGAGTAAGAGAATGTTACAATACAAGTGATATACTTTGTATGAAACAACTAACTTTCCATAGTATCCAAGATAATATGCATTCAGAGTGTTCTAGAGAGATGTGAAAAACATTGACAGTTATTGGAGTCAACTACCACCTAGTCCTAGTTAATTTCCCATGCAGTCTTCAGTTAACTAGCTAAACCAGAGTGAAATGAGGAGGAATGAATTGAGGAGGAGATCACTCACACATGTGGAATATGATTTATTGGTGATGATCCCAATGCAAGTGCACATTCGTGGTGATGATCCCGAGGTTAGAATGCAACACTTGGTGATAAAGCCAAGCTTGACATGTAACACTTCACTCAACTAGTCTAACTGAAAGGTAATTGAGGATTGACTGGAGGGTATGTGGCACGATTTTTTAGGGGAGAATAAACTTAATGAGGGGAGAATACCTCATACTAAGGGACCCTCAATATAGCCAAATAAACTTAGGAAAATAAAATGAAAGGAAAATCTTAGGTGTGTGTAATATCTCCAACACACCCCTTGAACACTAATAAGGAGTATACATAATGAATAGGTCCTAGCAACTGAGGACATGTTAGGTACCCATGAAAAATGAAACTAATGAACAAAAAAATAAAGTGAGGAAAGAGGGAAAACCTCATGGGGAATACAATTTCTAGGAAATTGTGTCCTTCACTCCAAGACAATCACGCAAACTATGGAATTTTTTCTCAATGAAAGTCTTGGTGAAGATGTCGACAGTCTACTTGGAAGAAGGGAAATATTGCAAATTGATGAACTTGTCATGAACCAACTCCTTGATATAATGCATATGGATCTCGATATGTTTTGTCTATTGTTTTTGTACTAGATCTCGACAGAAATTGAGTGTGCTCTGGTTGTCACACCAGATCACAGTTGGATGGTGGAACTGAATGCCATAATACATAGCCACATTTATTGGATAGTGATGTTGATTGCTTCCCTGTACTCAACCTCTGTTGAAGATAGAGAAATACCTGACTACTTTTTTCTCAACCAAAAAATTAGGCCAGATCCCAAACTCAACATGTACCCAAAGGTAGACTTGCAATTGGTGCAATTGCCAACCCAATCAGAATCGATGAAGCCTATCATATCTAACTTGCAACCTGGTGCATAATGGATCCCATAACTAATGGTGCCCTGAAATTATCTGAGGATGTGCTTGGTAGACTTCCAGTGTAACTCCTGTGGCTCCTGCATTTACCTAGAGACTACCCCTACTGTTTATTATAGATTTGGTTGAGTGTGGCTGAGATACAAAAGGCTCCCCACAAGCTGTAAATACAAGGTAATGTCCACCACTGGTGTATCCTGACCATCCTAAAATATAACCTCATATAAGAAGGGTGTAGGTGCCGACTTGTAGTCTGTCATGTGGAATATCTCCATGAGATCCCAAGCATACTTAGCCTGAGATAGATTTATTCCTAAAGCATCCTTGTTGATCTTGAGACCAAGAAAGAAATGGAGTGGACCCATGTCCGTCATCAAAAACATTTCATGAAGAATTCCCTTGACCGCAACAATTTTTGAAACCGAGTTGTCGGTGATCAAAATATCATCCACATACATGACTAGGATCAGAAGTGAGTTGGTGGTCTTCAACATGTAGACATTGGGATCATATTTTCATATGAAAAAATTCTTGGAGAGAAAGCAAGAATCCATCTTTGCATACCATACTCTAGGAACCTGGTTGAGGCCATAGAGCGACTTTTTGAGTCGACACACTAAAGATGAATTCTACATGAATCCAAAGATGAATTCTACATGAATCCATGTGGCTGCTCCATATAAATTTCGTATGAGGGATCCCCATGAAAAAAATAATTATTCATGTCCATATGATGTACTTCCCATCCCTTGGACACTCCAATGGAAAGGGCCAACTTAATGGAATATAAATTTGCTACTAGAGAAAATGTCTCATCATAGTTGATCCCGTGGATCCATTGAAATCCCTTGGTAACCAATCTTTCCTTATGTATGCTCACCCATCCATCCGCTGCATTTTTGGTCTTGTAGACCCATCTGCATATGACAACATTCATTTCTGAAGGAAGTGGAGAGAGATCCAAAGTCTGTTTCTCAAGGAGATATTTGTACTCCTCCTTCATGGTTTCTTTCTATAAAGGGTTCCTTATAACCTCTTTGTAGGTTGACAAGTCTAAAGACTGAACCATATAATAGTGCAAAGGCATAATGGAATAAGTGGCAGTGATTACATGAGGAGGATCCTAAAAATGATATCTGGCCCTCTTCAGATCCGCTAGATCCCTAACAAGATCTCCTGCATCATGAAGTGTGGACTATTCCCACTTGAGCATCTGCTCTAGCTCCTCTTCTACATGTACTGACTCTGCATCTGAATGCTCTAACTATGCATCTATATCCTATGAATCCTCCAACTCTGTATTGGAACTCAGATCTATGGTGTGATCCAAATGTGTGGACTCATCATCCACAACTGGTAGAAGTACAAAGGGCTCTGCATGTGGCTCATGTGGAGCATGCGAGGGAATTTCTTTGAAATGGAAATTGTGCTCAATTATGAGTTGGTCTATAGATAGATCAAGTAATTTGAATCCCTTCACATCATTGAGATAAACGACAAAGATGCATGGGTGGCTTTGTGGATCTAATGATTTCGTATTCTTAGAGGGAACGTGGGCCCATGCATGCGTTCCAAAGATACAAAAGTGGGTGAATTCCAGTTTGTTGCTACTCCAAGCCTTGAAATGAGTCCTATCCTAAACATATCTATGAGGAGATTTGTTTTGAATGTGTTTGACATGTTTAAGTTCCTTAGCCCAAAGCTTGGGAGGATGTTCCTTTTCATGTAGCATGCAATTTTCCATCTCTTTGAGAGATCTTTTTTTATGCTCAACAACTTGTTGAATGCCATATGTTTTTTCCCTTCCTTTTTTCCTTTCGTTTTCCTTTTATGAATTTTCCCCTCCCATAAAATTTCTTGGCCATGTATCATACACCTCCTTCACCCCTCTCTTTGTTTTATCATGCTTACCATACTTAGCCATTTCCATCATACTCGCAGACTTGTTTTTTAATTCTTTTTCCTTTTGCATCCAGGTCAACACTTAGTTTATTTTTTTCATCACAGACTCACGGACTTGCAGAATTGCATTTGATTACTTTTCTGCCTCTCAGAAGCCATCTGAAATGTATAAATACTTAGTTGTTTCATTCATCACAGACTCACGGACTCACGAACTCACAGACTTTCATTTTCATTTGTCGTGTCCCCTTATTTCACATTTCTTGAGTCACATTAAATGATATTTTCATGAAATAAACTCCTAAATTCACTTATGAAGAGGTTGTTAATTAATGATGTTTAGATAGAGGAAAAATACATTTATTTCAAATTAATGCTTCCACCAAGGAAATCTAACTCAAGGGTCATTTTACTATGCTAAGTTATATTACGGAGAAGTTTTCCAACATTTTAAAGATGGTCGTGAGAAAAAAACATTTTTGCGAGGATACTTTGAACTTGTTCGTCAGAGAAAACCAGAATTACCATTGGTCCAGGTCTTATCGGTACTATTCAACATTTCATGATAGAGACAACCATAAGGTGTGGACATCAGGAATAACTCTCAGGGGTTGCGTTCCATAGGTTTTCAAATGTAAAGATATCATCACTTGTTGCATTGAAAAATTCATCCATAACAAAAGAACCATCCGATTGCAAAGCGACTCCCTTGTTTCATTAGTGCCTTTGGTTTTTAAGAAAATGTTAAAACTACCAGAGCCGAACTTGGTTTACAAAGGAGAAGAGGCTAGAAATTTTCTGAAGGGAAACAAATGGAATTGAACTCTTGCAAGAATATCTACAAGATCCAGCCTCAATGCCATAATACATATCCAAGATTCATGTGAGTTCTTGGTCAAGATTCTACAACAACTATTCATCGGTTGGCATTATACATCCTACATTTTACGACCCATGCAAATGCAATCTTCGACTGGGAAAAGATCATATCAAATGAGGTTACCGCACAGTTGATGAATTTAAAAAGTGAAAATAAGCTCTATATGTAATCCTATTTGATTTTTTCTATCACGTACTATCATGTTTCCGAAGGTTTAAGTATCGACAAAAGGGTAAACTCAAAGGTGGACCCAACAACTATGTTGTATCAAGCTCTGTGGAGACAAAAGTTTGGCCATTATTTTTATGAAGTATATAATAATTTCATGTATAAATTCAAGAAATTTCTCTTTGGAGATGATACTTCCAGTATTTCTTTGGAAGCATCGACTTTTATGAATGGAAAAGGAAATTTCGAAAAAATGAGTGATTATAACATGATCAGGATTTATTTTCTCACGAAAAAACCTATATTTCTTCTATAACATCCCCAACCACCAACATGCTGGGAAACACCACTACTCGGACACTTCACTTAGCTCTGATACCATTTTGTAACGTCCCCGACCACCAACCCCTTTCGGGTAGCGCTACTTAACTACTGAATCATTATTTTTCTCTTCTCTGATACCATTTTGTCACACCCCCGGCCACCCAAGCTGGGCCATGCTATCTCTTCCAAATAACAATTATCATCTACCTATAAATATAAACATAAAAAAACAACGTATTCTGCTAATACACATACTAATGCGGAAATAACAATAAAAACATACGTGCAGTAATCACAGGCATAACCCATAAATAACAACATATACAAGCATTACTCATCAATTATAATGCCAATACAAATACACAACATGTAAATGAACATAAAAGTGGTACTTATCTTTTAATATGAGACCACCAACTATGTGTAGACTTTCCACGAACCTCCCAGCCATAGACCACGCTGCTCATCATGCTCAGTAGTGGGTCACCCCAGAGATGGGATTAAACTCCACTGGGAAAGGGGATTCCTAGGCTTGGCAAGGACATCAGGGAAGTCGCACAGAACAACATGAAGGATATTTTATCCCAAGAGCCACTTACGCCCACAACCCACAGACCCTCATGCCCCACACGCCTCCTCCACCCCAGGAGGGTACACCTTCACTAATATGCAATTCTATCGGCTACTACACCTCCCTTACCTTGGGCTTCAACAACAGGATGGACCCGAAGTCTCAGAGTATTGTAGCTGCTACATGAATCCCTTATAGGATAACTCACTTCCCAACAAACTCTCTCACCTGGGAGAGTTTCTCATAGGCTTTACAACCTTCTTCTTCAATCCATCTCCTAAGCAATATAACAACAACATTAAGCTAACACACGGGTGACGACAAGAACAGAAAACGGGTATGGACACCGAAAGTGGAAACAAACCAAGCTTAGCCAAAACTAGCAACAACCGCCAACCGCTACGACACAACATGACTCAGGAAAAATTACAAGTTCATTGGGCTTCACAGGAAATACGTAGAAAAACTCCAGTGTCTGCAGGTTACTTGGCGCGTGCATCCGTGGGGAGTATGGCGGACTTCTAGGGTGACTAACCCCGACAGAGTGAAAACTGAATGGTGAAAGATCACGACCATCCCATGAATCGTGACACTCGTGAATGAGATCCCTGACAACGAGCTGACTTTCCCACTTAAAAGTGCATACGCCCAGGTTGAAACATGTCTCCCTAAAGCTACATGATCTCCACTTAACACTCGTTCCCCTTTCCCCTAGGAACTTAGGACAATACAGATTATGTCAAACCTTAGCCTTTAGAAAATAATAATATAATATTATTCCTTTATAGGTAAGCCCTCTACCTTAGCCCCTATTCCTAGACACTTAGCCCATTCCCCACCTAGTGGATCTTAGTCCCCCATAACTCTTTCTTCATGGAGGGTATGCACGCAGTGATGTATAATTTTTATTAATGATTTTTAATAATTACATATACAAAACAGGCTCCTGGCCTTAGCATTCTAGACTCTCTAGCCTAATCATCACATAAGCCTCCTAGCTTTTTATAACTCGGATCACCAACCTAAAAAACATGTTTAGAATTCATAATTACAACTGGGGCTCTACCGGGGGATATGACATCTTCCCTATTATGTTCCTAACAAATTGTTTATCATAGAAGTGGCGAGATAGTAAAAATTATGGTTTCATACTTTTAATGAAAAAAGGAAAAAATAGTTTATCCCCCTGTCTTGGAAGGTTGGCGAAATTCCTTTAAGAGGAGTTTCCAAGATTGATGAGCATGCTTCCTATTTTGACCAATTTAACATGATATTTGCAGAAGAAATCGAAAGGTTTGACCCTGATCACCTTTTTTATAACCACATAATATCAGTTGGGCTCAACCATGTACTTATCAATGAACTTATATTTTGACAAGAAGAGGGTGATAGTCATGACCCTCATGTTCAAGAAATTGATAGAAATGCTAACGATATAGAGACCATTGTAAGCAACACATAATATCACAAAGAGAGAGGAAAACACTCCAGTGAAAAGAATTCTCAATCTCCTTCCATTTCCCATAGAAGTGTTTTACCTAAGGTAAACCATCAGCCTGGAGCAACCCAACAAAGAAAAACCCTGAGTACTAATTCAGGAGATGATGAAGAGAGACCCTCCTCAGGGAAATTTAGAAAACCCCCATAAGATAAAAGTTAAAAGGAAAATAACCAATTCTCAACAAGGGGGAGGAGAACTAGAAGCACCTAAAAATTATATCTTGGTGGATGATATGGACCTATATGTTGATATCGAGAATATCCACTTCTCGGATGAAGAGGAACATGCTTATGAAAATGTACAACATGCTTCTAAAATTGATGTCCAGAATGAAATCTTTTCTGATGAAGAAACCTTTTTTGTACAGAATGCCTAATTTGAAAAGGATTCAAAGAAAATGGTTTTGAAAAGGACCTCAAAGAGTAAGAGGGGAAATCATGGTATACCATTGACACCCAAACCATGTTTCCATAAAAATTGTCTTCAATTCACAAGGTCACAGTGTACGCATTGGACTTTTCAATAGCTAATATGGAAGAAGAAAATGTTTGGCTAAAAGAAAGAGTTAATGAATTGGAAGAAACCCTCATACCTCCACCTATTTTGGCCATCCCGGTTTCCATGATTCAGCCTAACAGAAGTCTACAAGAAATTCCAGAGTCAAGTTCAAGAGTTAAAGGAATTTCAAGTTTGATTGTTTCCACTCGACATTTCGTCTAGGAAAATATAAAGAAAACAATGTCATTAATTTTAGAATTATGGGACTTGGAAAATATGTTTGCCTCTCTTGGCCTAATTAGAATCCATAATACTAAAAAATATTTGAATGTAGATTTAAAGAATGATGAAGGATTTTTCACAGATGGAGTTGCAATGTTCGTAGCAAAGATCTTGGTGATGAAAAACCAAATAAAAAAACATGAATATTTTCCATCCCAGGGTCATGTGAAGTAATTAAAGGAATGTTGGATCGAAAGAGTTAATACATTAAAAGGATTATTAAGTCAATTAAATCATTTGTCACGAAAAAGGATGGAATTATATTTAAAGATTGTTGGCTTGGATATTACTAGTACCACCTGTTAGCACTAGAAGTCACCCTCAGATTGCATAGAAGGTAAGCTCAGTACCCATCAGTTTATACAGTAAATGTAAATGAGTTTTAGGTGATCAAATGGAGAGGACTCAATGATAATAGCATTCTAACTTAGAAATATGGACTAGCATGCATAAGCAATTGAGGTCTGGAATCGACTCCAGTTATTAAGTTGGAGTAAGGTTGAATAGAGGGAATAATTTGGTGAGGAGAGTGTAGAGGTTTGTCATGGACATCAGTTCTTCCAGCAGCCTAAGGAGGAAAAACTTAAACACAAGATCCTCTTGGATTCAAATTTCAAGGAAAATGAAAGAAATCATAACAACACTATAATCAAACATTCATCATAATACAGTTACAACAATTCATGTGAATCATTCATTCATGAACTCTCTCAGTATCAGAGGAAAATAATATGGGGTGAGAAAGATGACTTAGATTAATCAAGAAGTCTCAAATCAAATACATAACCAAAGAACCAGTGTTCTTCATAAAAAGAATTACAATAGCAGGGAGCCTAGCTCCACCATACCACCTTAACAAAATACTAAAACTGCCTATATATACTCAGAAATGTTGCAACCACCGGGAGTGTGATCGGACCACTACATTAACTTTTTCATTCAACGCTTGTTCTATCAGATTGTGCAAGCCTCCTCCTATCAGATGTGAGCCAGGTGCAATTATGTGTTTTATATGAAAATCTATCCACAAGGAAGCTTTCGATTGATAGTCTACCTTCACGACCACTCTCCGCATGTTTTCCATTTATCGGGTGAGAAGAGGTCTCAAATTCTACCCCCATATTCAATAACTACCTTTATCGGGATCAGGATGAGGCTTGACACTCATGAATGCTCAGACGGTGCGTATGACTCCTGAGAGTCAATATCGACGTCTCGAGGCCATGCTGATATTTTTCTATGACCAATATGGGCACTTTCAGCCTTTGGCGCAACTCCTTTTCATCGCTCCATCCTACATGTGACCTTCGGTCATAACTTGGAGCTTATATGCAAAGACACTTATATCCAAAGGCTCTTTGGGATTTCATCTTTCGGGAGTCTTCACTCCACTTGATTTTAAATATTTTGATGCCCGAACTTGCAAAATAGCTTTATTCAGATCAACAATCGGGCTTGCTTTGAATTTGATGGCCACAATTGCTTCCTCGAAAACCCCAGTCACCAGTCGCTTGATGCTAAATCCTCCAATTTGTGAAATCGCGAATACTTGGATCTGGTGCCATGTGTCCCTCTGAATCGGATGACTCCTGTTGATTTTGGGTTTCGGGAGTTTGGACCTTTGATGAACAACTTTAACAACGTTTAGAACTCCCGATTCCCTTGATTATTTTCCACCATTTATCTCTCCATATGAGATCTATGGCCCAAAATTTTTACTTGGTCTGCAAAAAGGAGAGAGACAGGGAAAACTTACAGTCTTAGATAGAAACCACAAACCCATGGACTCCAACAATTTTATGTGATAACATTTGTCTCCACGGGGGATGGCATGCTCCCTGCGAGCTGCCAAGAACAAGTAGTTCCAATGCCTTAGCTGTTGGGTTATGGATTCAAGCTCAAACATTTATCCGAAGGCCGACATGTACACTATTCTACTTATAAAAAGGAAAACAAACACACATTCTCCAGAAAGGGCTTATTTATATACAATCCTAGGCTACTGATTTTTTACATAGTGTTAGGTGAAAGCGAACTTCCACCATAGTCATTCAAACTGTTTGATAATCGTATCCTTCGCTTCACTACAATTGATCCATAAAAAACAAGGAGAGTGTGGCACTTGACTAATTTCATTCTTATGATCACCCATATTACTTTCAAATGATGCTAAAAATATCAAGCCTACATGCTCCAAATCATTTGAGAAGTATAACTCTATGTACTCATCGACGGGGTAATCAAACTGAAGGCAACACATGATTAACTTATGGAGGGTTACCTTTATTGTGTTATAGCCACTGACAGTTTGTTTCATGTCTTCTACATGCACATCTGATTGAATGAAAGACACATGCATCTGTGGGTCAAAAAGCTGCTTCGTAACTTTAGAACTACCCGTGGGATGATTGTTGATCATCTCTACACATACCATGGGGATAGTGTGCTGCTCATCATCACTAGAATATTTATCAAAAATGGGTTGCCCCTCATATCTATGATCAATCTCTAAAATAACAATTTCATCAAGAATATAACTGTGAAAAATATCCACTTCAAGAACAGTAGTAACGACTACTTATAGTTGTTCATACACA
Source organism: Picea mariana (assembly GCA_032191745.1). NCBI lineage: Eukaryota > Viridiplantae > Streptophyta > Pinopsida > Pinales > Pinaceae > Picea > Picea mariana. The sequence continues at coordinate 26,342 of JASDQU010371061.1, forward strand.
TGATTTTCATGAAGACAGGGCTGTTAATTTTTGGGTGATGGATGAGAGATCAACTTCATATGAAAATACCTTTCACCACCTCCATAGCATTTAGAAGGATCATAATCATCATCATAAACCGGAATTGCGCCAAAAGGCCCCAAACAAAACATAGATTTTTTTTTTCATCACCATCAATGGTATGTTCATAACAAACCTTTCACTCTTGACATTCACAATGTCTTGTTTCTGGGTGCTCTCTACCAGCAAAGCATTCATCACCAAATTGTTTGTCAACAACAAACAACTCTTGGTCAATGTTTGAGACATTGACATCAGAAACAAGGTTGTCCAAGATACTTGCTTCGAGGAAAAAATCATCCACAGTCTTTCCTTCATAGGGACAACAAGTAAAACCTACCTCATGTTCAGAGTTGACATGATACTGACTTTGAATCCTACCACAAGCTTGGAGGTTCTCCTCCACTTCCTCAACATTCATGAATAACTATGATAGAGATGTAGATTTTCTTTCCCTAATATACAAAACAAGATTAGAGTTCTGAGACACTATGTAATACACCATGGCAGTGGTCTCAGAAGGTTTAATTTCCAGGGGCAGGCTGCAATACAAGCTGTGAAACCTCCGATTAATAGCAGGCAGAACTTCCTTTTTTCCCCTTATCAAAGTAGTGAAATCATGTAGGTATTGATCAAATGACTTGTTCTCACCCCAACCCTTTAAAAATGTATTGCATAATTTAATCCAGGAACCAATGGAGTCAGCTCCCAAACTCTTAAACCATACAACAACATATCCTAACAAGGATTTGGAGAAAAACCTCATTGTAACATCCTCATGAACTATCTCAAACTGATCAATAAAGTTCTCGAAAGCCTCCATATGCCTCTCAGTTGTAACATGATCCTTTCCAAAAAACTGAGGAAAGTACTCAAAGAAATCAAGAGGATAAGGATGAAGATGATATGGAAGCTTTAAAGGTTTAAACATCTTGTCTTTGATCCTAGTTTGAAAACTAGTGGGCTGAATATGAGGTTTAACACATTGATGGCAAGGTTCAACAATAACAACAGGATGTGATGAGATTTGAGAAGTTTTTGGATCAATTTTGACCTCCTCAAGGCTACAAGGGTGATTGAATTCAGGGGGGGTTTCAATATGAAGTTCATCCTTATGAATAGGTTGCAGTGAAGAAACAAGATCAACATATACAACACAAGAAGAAGGGACGTCTTCTTCTTCCAAGGATGGATGAATAAATGAAGGCTTATAATCTTCTAAATAGACAAAGTAGAGGATAATCCTCTTTATATGTAAAGGGAAAGACAGGAATGAGTTGATAAGGAAAAACAATATTTCATGAATTAACCTCATAAACTGATACCTGGTCATCCCTTTATGCATGGTCATCTTTCTGTCAACAGGATCCTCCCTAGTGGAGTCTTCGACTGTGGAGTCTTCAGGTGAAAGCTGTAATATCCAATGGTTCTGATGTATGATGCACCTTCAAAATCAAAATCTCGTTGTCATTCTATCCCAGGGAAAAGTCTTCAATTTGTTCCCCGACAATGACACCAGAAATGTTAGCACTAGAAGTCACCCTCAGATTGCATAGAAGGTAAGCCAAGTACCCATCAGTTTATACAGTAAATGTAAATGAGTTTTAGGTGATCAAATGGAGAGGACTCAATGATAATACCATTCTAACTCAAAAATCTGGACTAGCATGCTTAAGCAATTGAGGTCTGGAATCAACTTCAGTCAGTAAGTTGGAGTAAGGGTGAATAGAGGGAAGACTTTGGTGAGGAGAGTGTAGAGGTTTGTCGTGGACATTAGGTCTTCCAATAGCCTAAGGAGGAAAAACATAAACACAAGATCCTCTTGGAATCAAATTTCAAGGAAAATGGAAGAAATCATAAGAACACTATAATCAAACATTCATCATAATACAATTACAACAATTCATGTGAATCAGTCATTCATGAACTCTCTCAGTGTCAGAGGAAAATAATATGGGGTAAGAAATTTGACTTAGATTAATCAAGAAGTCTCAAATCAAATACATAACCAGAGAACCAGTGTTCTTCATAAAAAGAATTACAATAGCAAGGAGCCTAGCTCAACCATTCCACCTTAACAAAATACAAAAACTGCCTATATATACTCATAAATGTTGCAACCACCAGGAGTGTGATCAGACCACTACATTAACGTTTTCAGTTGGCGCCTACTCTATCATATTGTGTAGGCCTCATCCTTTCATATGTGAGACAGGTGCAGTTATGTGTTTATAGGAAAATCTGTCCATAAGGAAGCTTCAGATTGACAGTCTGCCTTCACGACCGCTCTCTGCATGTTTTCCATTTATGGGGTGAGACAAGGTCTCAACTGTTGCCCCCATCTTTAATAACTACCTTCATCGAGATCAGGACGAGGCCTGACACTCATGAATTCTCATATGGTGCCCATGACTACTGAGATTCAATCTCGACGTCTCAAGGCCATGATGATATTTTTCTATGACCAATATGGGTGCTTTCGACCTTTGGCACAACTCCTTTTCATCACTCCATCCTTCATGCGACCTTGGGTCATAACTTGGCACTTATATCCAAAGGTGCTTCAGGATTTCATCTTTTGGGAGTCTTCACTCCACTTGATTTTAAATATTTCAATGCCCGAACTTGCGAAATAGCTTTATTCATATCAACGATCAGGCTTGCTTTGAATTTGACAACCATGATTGCTTCCTCAAAAACCCCAGTCGCCAACCGCTCAATGCTAAAACCTCTGATTCATGAAATCGTGAATACTTGGATCTCGTGCCACGTGTCACTCTGAATCAGATGACTCTTGTTGATTTTGGGTTTCGGGAGTTCGGACCTTTGATGAACAAATTTAACAACATTTCAAACTCTTGATTCCCATGATTATTTTCCACTATTGATATCTCCTAATGAGACCTACAACCCATATTAAATCTTTGCTCGACCTTTTGAGTTGGTCTGAGAAAAGGAGAGAGACATGGAAAAATTATAGTCTTAGATAGAAACCACAAACCCACAAACTCCGACATGTTTATGTGATAACACCACCATCGAAGTTTTAGACCCTAAGATAATATCAAGTTCAATGCTCATGACCCGAAAATAGTTTTAATAATAAATTGAAGGTTTAAAGAAAGTATGGGATGGAAAATTTGATAGCATAGTTGAGTTCACATATGATGACATTGATAGCTTGCTTGTTGAATGTACTAATAAAAATGAAGATATTGAAAATACGTTGCAAAATTTATCTATACACTATAGAGAAATTGAGGGTGAATTGTTTAATATCAAAGTCAAACAATAAGTGACTATTGCTCCATTAAGGGATTATATTGAAGAATGGTTAAACAAGTCTATTGCCAAGATTTCCTAAATACCAATGGAAGAAATTACAAATGACCACCCAAGCGCAACGAGCAAAAGTATGAAAGGCACATCAACAAGCAAGTGGAAGAGAGAGAATCCATCATAGTAATTCTACACTGAATCACATATTTCCCTTTTTATCATATTTTCATCCAATTGTACTTATTCTTTCATTAGAAAAGGCATAATCAAATTCTGAGAACTTCTTCTTGTATTTTTTCCAAATCTTGTTGTTCGTGTTCCACTCCACCCCTTCTTCAAAAATTTTGTTGTAAATATTTATTTATGGTCTACGGGAGCCCCAATGTCGGTCCATTTATGGAAAAAAACTTTTAATTTCAAACACTATAACAAACATTATCATTTTGAGAAATTCCAAAGAACTAATTCGGGATTGATTTTGACTGTATTTTATAATTCTGAGTTTTGAATATAAAATATTTGAAATCAATCTATTAAAATATTTTTTTGATATTTATAAGTAATACTCTTTCAAAGTTTTCTCGTGCGATAGACCATTTCCTTTTTATGTGGTATGTGATAAGATCTTTATTAAACTATGATTGATGTGAGGATATCTACATTTTGATTTTCTTCCATGTGTGATGTTTGAATTTCTTGGTCCGTTTCTCAAGAAAACCCTTTTATATACATTTACTTCTTCATCATTTTAGTTTTCTTGAGCATTGAAGATTTGGATACTATGTTATTTGACATAATTCTATATTATTCTTGATTTGAAATTTTAAAGAAGATCATAATCCAAAGTGGAGAACCACCTCTCTAAAAACATAGGAGGATTCATATCCTCATGAGGTTGCAATTTTGGTCCTGAAGGATTCAAGCGTCAACACAACCCAATTTTTTTGCAGAGTATATGGTACTATTTGTTGCAACTGCATCCCAACCTCAAGACAAATATTTATAACATCTATGTTTACATACTCCCCCCCATTATATATATGAAGGGTTTTTATCTTTCTCCCTGAATGAGTCTCAACAAGTGCTTTGAAATATTTGAGATGCTCAAAGACCTCAGACTTCTGTCTGAGAAAAAATACCCATGTATAATGTGAGTAATCATCCAAAAATGTAAGCACGTACCTTTCCTTGTTGATGGATGGATGCAGGAATGGACCCATGATATCACTATGAATTAGATCCAATGGAGAGGATGCCTTGTGATCCTTCCCCTTCTCGAACTTCTCTTGAGGATGCTTTCCAAGGACACATCCTTCACAAACCCCTTTGGAAAAGTGGATATCGGGTAACCTGGTGACTATCCCCTTCTTGCTAAGTTGTTACATGTACTTGAAGTTCAGGTGACCAAACCTCTTGTGCCATAATCTACTACTATTATCAACATGTGTAAGTAGTATAGAGAAATCAGTTTCAATAAACTTAGAGAAAGTATATAATCGATATTAATCATTTACCTCCCCGAAAACAATCTTGGAGTTGTCTTGCATGTCGAATATGGATAGGGAGTGTGGTATGAACTACACCTTTTTGTGTGATCATGAGTGTGTATTATGATAAACCAAGAGAAGATTCACGGAAAGTTGAGGAACATGTAGGATTTTCTCAAATCTTCCATGATCTAGTTATAATCTCCCTTTTCTGGAGACTTGGATTAGAGAGTCACCCCCCATGAGGATAAGAGGCCCCATGCATGTAGTTACAAAAGATAGAATATCCTTTGTGGTTTCCATGTGATGGGAAGTGGCTGAATCTACAATCCATGCATCATGAAAAGAATGAATATCTATTAATGCATGAGGATCACCTTTCTTAGGGGCTTGATCTTCTAACTTCATCTTGGCAGCCTCAGGAATGAAGTCCCCGAGATTTTTCTTCTAAAGTATTTTCACCATAAGATCTGTTTGCTTCTTCATGCATGCATAGTCTAGATGGTCCCCACAATTGTAGCAACCACACTTCTTCCCTTGCTTTCTTTTTCCACCTTTGGAACCAGAGGAATCATTGAAGGGTTTTGAGTACCCTTCCTTATTTGGCTCTACATGCACCTTTCGTTTTCCTTTTGATTTGGATTTAGTATATTGAGCACTCCTTCCATCATGCACAATAAGAGCATGTGCCTTGGGGCCTTGATTATAGCACATCTGAATGAACTTATCCTACTCCTGTGTCAAATCCTCAATGAACTGTGACAATGAAGGCATGGTCTAGGTTGGTCCTATGGTGAATTTGTTAGAATGAAATGTGGATACAAATACACTATATTCCAGTCCATGTTTTTCCATGATATCAAGAACCAATTAATTTTATTGTTTGGATTTGTCGATACCACATTTTGTCAATTCATGAAGGAGATATTTAAATTTGGTGAAGAAATATTGGACATTGTCAAATTTCTTCGGATCCAAGGAGTTTATTTATACTTTGAGAAAATGGCTCCTCATTTAATCCTTCTTTCCAAAGAGACCAACCAATGTGGTCCATATCTCATTTGGATTCTTGCATGCATCAATGAGAAACCATAGGTCAGGATAAATAGACATTCATAAGAGACCGTGAGCCTCGTCCATGTTGTTAAAGAACTTGGATTTTTCCACTACTGAGGTGGGTTATGCCTCTATTTCCATGGCTATCCGATACAAGCCTCTACCCCTAATTTAGTGTAGAATTATTTTCATCCATTCAAAGTAGTTATATGGCATTATAATTGAAAATGCGAGAAATTCCATCTTTCTTGCTACTTGTTCCAATTTTGGTACCTGCAAAAGAGTGTTGGTGACAATCCTTGCTAGCGGCCTATGGGATATGATACCATGCATAGTGTTTGAGATACATACACAAAATATATAAATAACAATGAAACATACGCATCTTGTAATGGTGGATGAAGAGAGAAGACAAAAATTGGAGAAAATATTGAAATAATTTATATTATATGAATAAGAGAATGTTACAATACAAGTGATATAATTTGTATGACACAAATAAATTTCCATAGTAGCAAAGATAATATGCATTAGGAGTGTTATAGAGAGATGTGACACACACTGGCAGTTACTAGAGTCAACTTCCACCTAGTCCTAGTTAACTATCCATGCAGTCATTAGTTAACTAGCTAAACCATAGTGAAATGAGGAGGATATCACTCACACATGTGGAATGCACTTTACTGGTGATAATCCCAATGCAAGTGCACATTCATGGTGATGATCCCGAGGTTAGCATGCAATTCTTGGTGATAAAGTCAAGGTTGACATGTAACATTTCACTCAACTAGTTTAACTGAAAGGTAATTAAGGATTGATTGGAGGGTATGTGGCACCATTTTCTATGGGAGAATATCCTCAATGAGGGGAGAATATATCAAACTAAGGGACCCTCAACATATAAAAATAAACTTAGGAAAATAAAATGAAAGGAAAATCCTAGGTGTATGTAATATCTCCAACTGTATGGTTTTGAGTAGTCCTTTAATTAATTAAGGAGGGCATCACTATAGTTTTGTATGGTTGGAAATCAAATAAGAAGGCTTATTTTTTCAATATTGGATTTTATTATTCTCTACTTTCTTGTGTATATTTCTCTAGGGTAAATTTATAGGGTTTTTGGAATGCAAATCTCATTGAAGAAAGGGATAATGCAGGGTAAACAAAGAAAATAAGGTATGGAGAATTTATGTTTTATCTCTTTTTGGGTTTTTAAAGCCAACTTGTAGTATTGAGATTAAATATCATAGGGTTTTAATTTCTTGCTTGGAATTGAGTTTCAAATTTTCAGAAATTATATTACTTAGGTTAGATGTAGAACTACTTTTGTCTCTCTCTGAATTTTGCATGATCTGGGTACCTTAGACTGATGATTTCCAAACATTCTCCAAGAATATGCATGGAGATTCAACATCAAAGGAGAAAGGGGCATCTACTCATAATTGAATCGAAATGAACCATCCTAACCAATTGTGTGATAGATCAAGAGTTTGGATCCCAAGACAAAACCCAAATAATGAGTGATCACTCCTGGGCACTTGCATGAAGTTGATGGGAAAAAAGGTGGCAGCAGGTGCCACACCAGAATGTGCACACATAGGAACAAGTGCACATTCTTAGAAACATGCATGTGTTCCTAATTCTATAGCATTAGTGCTCATTGAACTGCCACACACACTTTCCAAGTAGGAGTTTTTTAGGAACTCATGTGTGTTCATGTGCTGAGTGTGCATACACTCAAGAATGTGTGTGCATTCTTGAGTAGAAGTGCACATGTGCTTTAGGAATGGAAATACGTTCATAGAGCACATGTGTACTGTTACCAACATAAAATCCATGTGAATTGACCTCCTGTGACCCCCTGTTACCCCCTATGAATAAGAAAACCATGGGATGAAATACCATGTTCCACAACACCACAAGAACAAGAAACCATGTGCAGAAAAACCACCAAAAATGGATGCAAAAAAATGCCAATTTATTTCTTTCAGGGGCCCCATGACCCCTCCCTCACCCTCCCTTTCTCCAATATCAGTTTACAATACATGAGACAAATCATGAAAAGAATATAACACATACCTAAAACTGTCCCTGAACCCTGGACAGAGGGGTTTTGGTCACCCGCCTGGTTCAACGAACAATGTGTGCATATAATTTCCAATACCATGGGACACATGCCAACAATTAAAAACCACCTAGTTTCATTGACATCCAAAATCATAGGCCAAGGCCATAAACAACACCTTGTCATCATGCATCTCGGGCCACAAACTACACCTTGAATCCACACACATGACCTCCTGAGCATATCCTTTACCTCTTAGTGGGAATATTCACACCATTAGGGGATTTGGAGAAGTAGATATCAACCCTAAGACAATGGGAGGGAGGGAGAGAGGGGCATAGTCAAAGATAAAGAGGGAGAGAGAGTGGGAGGGAGGCATAGAGAGAGAGGGAGAGAGAGG
>JASDQU010371061.1:34743-45436 GCA_032191745.1 Picea mariana
GGGGGGGATAGGGAAATAGGGAAATGAAAGAGTGGGGGGAGTGGAAAAGAGGGAGAGAAGGAGATAGGGGAGGAAGGGGTAGATATAGAGGGATAGGGAGAGAGGGAGAGATAGCACATGAGAGAAAGTTGTCATAGAGAGAATGAAAGGTAGAGGGAGGGAATGTTACATAAATATTTCCCTCTAGAAAAGTGACATTTCCATTGGTATATTGACACCTAAACCAAGACAGAAAAATACAAGTGGACACTAACATCCCTTTGAATTTAGTTTAACTAATCAGAAAGAGAGAGATGGAGAAAAGTTGTGATGTACCTAGTTTCGAAGTTTGTCCTCACTGCTTCCAATCTGAGATTGATCTCCAAAATTCTTAGCACAACTTGATACCTACAATGCAACAGACAACAAAGAGAAACAAAGGACTCCTACTCTACAATATTAGATCAAACAAATTCATCTACAAATAATGAAGGAACATTAGAAAAGCACATGCAAGAATACACAAGCTTGAAAGAAATAGGTCAAGTATATTAAAATGAGAACCCAAAGAGAATACTTACAAACATGGACAATGATGCAACACTCCTCCAAGATCTCCTTGTCCAGACCCTTTCATGAATCCCATGATCATAAGTCTGATATATCCAATCTTCCTCTTGAATCAAAGGTTTGATACCTCTAATTTTCCCCACTTTTCTTCTCCATGGAAAGCCCTCATTATATAGGATTTGGAGGCTTAACCACCATGGAGAAGATTACTCACTAGATCCACTAAAATGGGATCTCCAATATTTTTAGGGAGAAAATATCTCTCGAGGATTTTAAGGACGAAATATCTCTCAAGATCCACCAAATTAGGATTTTGGTTTGAGAAAATATCTCAACCATTCATGAGATTATCAACCTCTCCTTGAGATTAGGAGACTAAATTTCAGGTGGATTCTCACACTAAATTAATTTCCTTTTTATGAATATTAATAAATAATTCATGTGCACATGGTATCTTGACCTTCATATAATATATTTCTCCTCCACATTGACTAGGGATTGTAACAAATGTTCTTTCATGGTGTCAAGGTGTATGAAACACTTAGAAAGGTGTATATGATAGTTTTACGACACTTGAGACACTTAGGGAGAGGTAATTAGGTGTGACATTTTGATGTGTAACATATTTCCCACTAAAGTGTGAGGTCAAAAGAGAAACTGATGGCCAAAACACTTTACTATTATTCAATGCAAGGGTGTGGAGTTGGAGAAGCTGGAAGAAGCTGCAAACAACCATAAAAAATTATTAATAGATGTTCCATTTTTCGAGGTAGGAATACCTATGCTCAGAATATGAGATGCCTCAAAGCATGACCTCTGACTAATACACTGCGGATCCATGAAAAATAATTCCTAAGGATATGGCCACCAAAGATACAATGTGGATCCATAGCCATGAAAAATACACAGTGGAGCTATGAGATGATAAAACATAGCCACAAACCAATACAATGTGGATCTATGTGACAGTATATATAACATCATGCTCAAATAATCTCCTTCACAACCTAGGAAAAGCATATAACAAAGTGAATGCTCAACCCAGGGTCTTCGCCCCAATCCTAATGTGGTACGGATCTAGCTATGTGAATAGATGATTTGATGTTGAACATGGTATAAACCACTTGATTATCAATCATTGAGGTAAACCGTTAACAAGTGCGATGGAAATCACCAATGATGTCAATGAATCCCAAGGTACCCTAGTACATTCCAACAAATGTGAATAAATAAGTTGAAGTCGAACATTCTTGGAATCATCCAATTAGAGGTCAATGATGTAAACCTATTATTGGAAGCGAGGAGGCTTGCCATTGCGGCATGTAGGTCCCAAGGTACTAATTGGTTTCTAAGTCTAATTCCTGAATGGTGTGTTGAAGTTGACATGAAAAGACTCATCGAAGGAGGACCTTGATGTATCCCCCATCATCGACACAAAACTGATACAGGAAAGTGATGTAAGATGGTGAATCAAATGAGTATGGACTGACATAGGAAATGGAAACCAGAAATACTATAGATGGATGGTTTGAAGTGACATTTCCCTTAAACATGATGAGGCATAAAAACTGACTTAGTGACATTGACTCGATGAGTACCAAGAATGTAATGTGATGGAAATAAGAGCATTGTTCGTCTGGATGAAAAACTATGGAGACATGTGGAATTGGTATGACTTAGAAAGAAGAAGATGATCCAACTGTAATACGAGACACAAACAGGTGCCATGTTCAAGGGAGATAATATCTTCCATAAATTATTACCAAAAAAATTGACCCTGTTTCTTCAATTTCTGTTACTTAAATATTCCCCTACGGATAGGTGAACTTTCCCTTGGAGTACAGACTGCTCTACCAAGACAGAAAACTACCTTTGGACACTATCATTCCTATAGATTAATTTTATCCATTGAAAAAGAGAGAATGAGTGAGAGCATGATGTACCTCACTTTTGAAGTTTGTCCAAGTTGCTCAAATCCGGGAGTTCCAAACAATACCTACAGTGGACAGCAAGAGACAAACAACTATCTTCTACTCTAATGGATTAGACAAAATCAATCAATCTATGAAGATTAAGACAAGCATAGACAAGTACATGTAAACTCATACAAGAAGGAAATAATCCAAGCATATTAATGATAAATTCAAAAGGAAACTTACAATCTTTAGATGATGTTGCAACAACCTATCCAAGTCCTCCTCGTCCAACCCTTGCTTGAAAGATCAACAATCAAAATAACAATGCTTTGCTGATTTTTTCCTCTTTTGTTCACCATGAGAATGCCTCCAATTATAGGCTTTGAGAGGCTCAACCATCTTGGTTATATTTGGAATTAGTTGAGGATATGGCTCTAATAGTTGTGATATCTCCCTTAGATGCAGCCTAAGGGTTAGATTCAATCCAAACCAACTCGATCCATCCATAGTTGTCTTTAGAAAAAAAAAGGGATTTCTTCCAAGATTTTCTCAACCTATTCGGTGGTCCCTTACAATGGAAAACAAAGTGATAGAACACTCCCTGTGAGATGGAAAAAGAGCAGTAGCGCTCCATGTTTATGAGCAGGGGAGTGCCAATCTTCCCAAAAGTTTTGAAGATGAACAATTCTCATAGAAAAACCTTTGTTCAAACTGTCAAATGATGGGGATTCTTCTTATAACATGTTTTAGGGGTTGTATCAAGTGTTTCCATGGTGTCGTTATCACTGCGATGCTTATGGAATGAGAATGTGACACTTGCGAAAAAAGTGTGACAATTATAACACTTACGAAAATGAGACTGTGGCATTATCGAAGTGATGAATTTTGATGTGGAACAGATTGTCCCACAAAGTGTGAAGTCAGAAAATGAAAGTTGATGGCCGAAACACTTTTTATATTCTTTGAAGAAAGGGTATGGAGTTGAGGAACCTGGTAGAATCTACAGAAAACCATCAAAAAAAGTTAATATGTGTTTCATTCTCAAGGCAGGCATACCTATGCTCGAACTATAAGTGACTCAAAGTATGGCCGAAAATAAATACATTGTGGATCCATATTGACTAAGGGTATGAACACTAGAGATATAATTTAGATCCATACTTCTATGACATTAATTGATCATAGCCACGCAAAATACACAATGGAGCTATGAGATGATAAAACATAGCCACAAACCAATACAATGTGGATCTATGTGATAACATATATATCATCATGCTCAAATGACTTCCTTCACAGCCTGGGCAGAAGACATGATAGAGTGAATTCTCAACCCAAGCTCTTTGTCCCAATCCCAATGTAGTATGAATGTGAATAGATGTTTTTATGTCGATCATGGTAGAAATCACTTGATTACCGGTCATTGATGTATACCGTTAACAAGTTAAAGATAAATCACCATTGACGTCAATAATTTTCGAGGTAATTTTAAAGTACAGTCCAGCGAATGTGAAAAATGAGTTGGATTCAAACATTCATGGAATCATTCAGTTAGGGTTCATTGATTAATAGCCACTACCGAATGCGAGAAGGCATGTCATTGAGGTATGCGAGTCCCAAGGTACTGATGTGTTCCTAAGTCTATTTCCTGGATAATTTGTCGAAGTGACAGGAAAATACTCGTCGAAGGAGGGAATTGATGTATCCCCCATCAGTCGACAAGAAACTTGTCTCAGGAAAGTGATAAGATACAACAGATGAACACAGATTGACACGGGTATGGAAACTAGAAACACTGTAGATGGATGGTTTGAAGTGAAACTTCCCTTGAACATGATGAGTCACGACAACTAACTTGGAAACATTGACTCGATGAGTACCGAGAATGTAATGTGATGGCAATAAGACCACTCTTCAACTGGAAGAAAAAGTATGGCGACACATGGAATTGGTATGACTCAGAGACAAGTGGATTACCCAACTATAAGACGAGACACAAGAAGGTTCCATGTTCAAGGGAGACAATAACTGCCATAAAGGATTCCCAAAAACTTGACCCACTTCCTTCAATTTTTCCCCCACCCAGATAGATGAGTACCTCTTTTTCATTTAACGAGCTCGAGGAGGGTAACACATGCTCGATATAACTCACCTTCGGTAAGTTCCTCTTCCTTTATTTAATGAACTGGAAGAAGTAAGGGCTCATTCCCATATGGGTCCTTCAATGTGTAGTTTAACGAGTCCAGAGAAGGAAAACTCGGTGGTTTTTCATGTTTAGAGAGTCTGAAAAGAACTTAAAGGTGACTCCATGGATGACTTTTTCATAAATTTAGTCTCCCAAGCCCGGAAAAAGTGTAAAACAATACAGGGGAGAACTCTTCTAATCATGCTTGATTAGAGTGTTCCTTTTTCGTAATTATTCTCGTGAGGCCAAAAAAGAGATAAACTATCACTCGAAAGACGCCCTTTCAAACCTTTTAACGAGTGTGAAAGGAAGCAAGATCACTCAACAATGTTTTAATATTTAGAGAGTTTGAAAAGAGCTTAAAGGAGACTCCAGGGGGTTCCCTTTTTTTATAACCTTTACAAGTTCGAAAAAGTGATAAAAGTATACTTGGTCACATTCTCATGTATTTACGAGCACAAGAAAGAACAAAGATTAAGCTTGGAGTTGGTTTCATTTTACGCAAGGTTAAAACAAAATTAAACTATGCCTATAATTTCCCAACATAATTTTCAAAGGATTTGAGGGATACTCATGGGTGGTTGGTACTCTACCCCCAACTCGATAAGCTGGCGGCTTAACTCCAGAATGATAATCAAAGTCTGGAGACATGTCCCCCCAAGATTTGTTTCATTCGTCGACACTTATATTGTCTCCTATTTTCGTATCGGGTGAGGAGAAAGGGTTAACTCACAAAGGAGGATGAAAGGAAGGTTCAAGTACGCGATCTAACGAAATAATCGACTTAACATCTACAAGATATAGCTAAAGACTCGACTGGATATCTACGATATGTAGTGAAAAGACTCGACTTGATAGGAGAGGTGAATTTTTCATTTTTTAATGAGCTTGACACATGAAAATAACTATGCTCATGGCTTCGGGTTCAATCCCCATATTTCTTTTCATTTTGTAACGAGCTTTCTAGAGAGAGGAAAAGTATTCTCGTATCTTTTTTTTCAATTTTAATGAGCTTGTCATGGAGAAGAAAAACTATTCTCAAGACCTTTATTTCATTTTTTAACGAGATTTCCACAGAGAAGCAAAACTATGATCAAGACCTATGTTTCATTTTTTAATGAGCTTGTGACAGAGAAACAAAACTATGCTCAAGACCTCTATTTCATTTTTTAACGAGATTTCCATAGAGAAACAAAAATATGCTCAAGAACTTTGTTTCATTTTTTAACGACCTTTCCACAGAGAAGAAAAACTATGCTCAAGATCTCTATTTCATTTTTTAATGAGATTTCCACAGAGAAGAAAAACTATGCTCAAAACCTATCCTTGATCATGGCTTCCAAGAGGACAATGATCTGGAAGGAATACATTTCAATGGACAAACATCAGCCATGGATTCTAGGAGATCTTTGCTGGATGGAAGAAAAACACTCTGGAAGGAATGCATGTCACCGACCTCGATAAGGGTAGAGATATCTATCTCTAATAGCTCTACCGAAGAGATGACCATGTCAACTACAGGATCTAAGTTAGGAGAAGAGAGAGATTACCTATCTTGTGGGGTTGAATGCATGGGGAAGGTCATTACACAATTGACCTGTGGTGGGGCGAACATCACTGGAATGTATGGACCATTCATGGAAGGTGGATTGTTGACCATCAGATGAGGGAAAATGAATTAAATCTGGTCGTTTGTTACTATGTTTCCGTTGCGAGGGAAACATATCACTCAAAAGAGAGTGGACATAAAATATCTCATAATGTAGACATAGTCTCACCCGAGGAGTAGGTTAAAGTCCAAGGGATCATGGAATACATTCACATCGACGTAGACCATTTTTCCTCCCAAAGTAACCAAAAACAGAGGAAGGATCCCTAAAGGTTGACTAACTCTTCTGTCAAAGGTCAAAAAATTCTGAGTCATGGGAAAAATATGCGAGGAACAAAAATCTTGCCAAGCATTCACGTATAAGATGCTAATATAAGCACCTTGGTCTATTATAGTGTTAGGAATATTCCTATCACAAACCTGCATGGTGATTTGGAAAGGCACGTAAGAAGTAAGACAGGGTTCTGTCAAATGATTCCAATTAATAGAAATCATCAGATTGCTTGAAGGGGGTGCCATTAGGACGAGGAGAGTGCCCCCTTGTCCAGGTGAATGAATATTAATGAGGTAGACATAAGAAAGATCCTCACTCTTTGAATGAGGAGTGATATCGACCGATGATTGAACCAGATCGAGCACTTTGGTTGAATTCTTCAAGGGAGGAGTGGGATCGATCGATGACAGAATTAGATCAGTCACTTTGGCACTCTTCAGATGAAGAGTGGGGTTGATCAATGACGGAACTAGATCAGTCACTTGGGTTTCAATTTTCATATGAAGAGTCAGGCTGATCGATGACAGAACTGGATCAACTACTTGGGTTAGTGGTTCAACCAAGGATGAAACCAGTTTGACCACCTGATCAACCAGACTGATTGGGGATGGAACTAGATTGACCATTCCATCAACTAATGATGGTTTGGGAGAGATATTAAGATAACCATTTGGAATTTGAATCTTTTCCAAAATATCAGAAGCCTCGTCCATACTAGGGAAAAGCTGAGAGTAATGATCACCTTCGCATAACATAGAAGGAAATTTGACAGTTCTATTCTTCTTACCAACCTTAACATCACTAGTTGATGGGGTGTCACTAGCATGTTCAACAGGCGTTGATGACGTGGAAGACCACATTTCTAAGACCTTGGGGAGACTAGGGAAATTCCTCAGAAAGTGCTCACCCTTACAAAGCCTGCAATGGAATTTGGGTTTAGTATTCTTCATTTTAGAGTTGTCGGCCTTATCAACACTCCCAGTACAATTAAAAGTAGATGATTGCTTGGATCCAACATACATTGATGCTGTTGGAGGCTTGGTCTCTTTTTTATTCATGTTCTTCTTCCTATTTTGTTTCTTCTTCTTATTATCAACCCAACTACTTTCTTTAGAGCTTTCACTAGGCAAATAAGGAAAAAGGGAAGGAGACTTGATGGGTGAAGAAGGAGAAAGGTCGACATGAGGTTGATTTGTGGGTCGTGTGCTTACATCCAAAGCATTAGGTGCATTCGAAGCACTGGGAAAAGTCGAGATCTACAGAGTGGGGAACAACCAAACTGGTAACCCGATGGTGAGTCCTAAAAGAATCAGTGTGGCAATGCGCGGATGACCAACATTTCCAAAAGAAGGAAAGACAAAAGGTTCCTTGGGAAAAGGGGTTCCTTCATTGGTACTCCCAGTAATTGATGCCATTGACACTGACTCGACCTAAGGTCCACTAAGTAAAACATATAGCACATGCTACAAATCTAAGAAAACAAAAATCAAACAAACCTTCCCACAATGAAACCACTAGTTGGTGATGAAATCCAATATCACAAGATCAATATAGGAAGGGGTTTGGATAGAGTGGGTGGATCAGTTACGTTGGTGACCTTCTTAATGGAATTATTCCTTGGTGCAAGTTCCCACATGGTTTTACCCATGGATATACCCTGTAAGGAGCCTGAGTGAGTTTGACCAATGTCTGACCTAGGTATGATGAAGACTTCCCTTCACCGTCACCTTGTGTACCAACCCTATAGATATAGGCCACTAAGGTTACCAAATCACAGTCATCCTCTGGGCGGGTACAGTCGACAGTCAGGAAGGAACATATGGGCTGGATAACAAGTTCAAAATTATTCAAGCGAATTGAAGACAAGTGGAACATAATACTACTGAGAACCCCAAATGGATTTGAGATTCACAAAGATCCGCGACCAAATGAAACCAGTAGTTTCTCAAGAAGAACCCCCAATATATGATCTTTTCTCTACGTGGGTTAAGCTTTGGAGGGGAAATCTCCATTTCTATCCCGCACACGACCTCATGTTTAACCCCTTTGTGAGAGAGGGATCCCGACTATGCTTATACGAACAATTGGATTTACCGCTCCCTAGCTAAAGATTATGTGTTTGTCTGATGGATTTGAAAAGTTATTCTCACAACCTATTCCAAAGACCTACACTTTAAGAATGTAGGTTCATTACCAAATAATAGAAAATTGTTTGATCAATTTTATAAGCCCTTCATTTTAGGGTTGTTGTTTACTCAAGGGTGCAAAAGTGAAAATTATGATGTTTTAGACTTGACTCCAAAAGAATGTAGAATAATGAGATGCAAATATTTTTCTTTAATGAATCCTACATACGGGATGGAGAATAGGTTTAACTTTCTTCAACAAAAACACCCAATTCCCAAATTCAATTTTCTAAATGCAATCTACTACACTACCCAAAAGCAAGAATACAATTATCTTCTTTATTTGATTTTAAAAGAAAGCAAATTCAAATCCTTTAATGCTTCATTACTTTCAATCAAAATGAAAGAGTTAGATGCAGATACAAAAGAAACGAAGAAAAAATATTTGAAACAAAGAATGCACTCAAAGGATAACGAGAACTGAAAGAAACAAGTATGATAACTCGTTCAATCAAGAACTCAAAGATGCAAAAGAGAAAGAAGATAACACTCAAGAAAATCCTCAAACAAAGAGGAGCAAGAAACATAAATCAAGCTAGGTTGTCATAAGAGTCCTACTCGTCCAGAAAAGTGATAGTTTTCAAATGAAGACAAGAAGGCTCGATACCAAGAAACTTTTTAAAACCTTGGTTGATGAATAGTCCTAAACATTCAAGCAATTTGAAAGCTTTACGAGATGAAGATCATATAAACTCGAAAGGAAAAAAGAACTAAGGGATCTTGTTAACCCAAGGGGACCACAACTAAGAGAAAATTTGCAGACTGGAAGGATAAACATAAATAGGTGATAAATGCTCAACTCTTAGCAAAACAAAGTTAAGAGTATTCAAAGGTCTCTGAGAAAAAATCTCCTCGGGATTAGAATGAGAAAAAGTGAACAGAAAGGGGCAGAAAAAACCCAGAAAAGTAGATCATCGCTCCTGTTTCCAAAGGGACGAAGTGCTACAATGGTCTGGTATACACTACAGGGGAGTGTTGATCCTAGATCAACAGTCTGGTGTACACAGTAGAGTAGCACTGCCCTTCCCAAAAACTCAGAAAAAAGGCTAAAAACTTAGAAAACTTTGCTAAAGACTCTGTGAAATATTCAATGAAGAAGAGAGAAAGGGAAATAGATTAGAAACAAACAAAAAATAAGATCTAAAAGTGGGAAAAATATCAGATGATCCAAGTAAAGAAAAGTCAATGTTCGATACCTAGTGGAATTGCCAATTTCTGTTACGGAAATATTCCCCTACGGACACGTGAAATTTCCCTTGGAGTATAGACCCCCCTACCAAGACAGAAATCTACCTTTGGACACTACCATTCCTATAGATTAATTTTATCCATCAAGAAAGAGAGAAGGAGGGAGAGTATGATGTACCACACTTTCAAATTTTTTCCAAGCTGCTCCAATCCACGAGTTTCGAACAATACTTGTAGTGGACAACAAGAGACAAACACCTATCTCCTACTCTAATGGATTAGACAAAATCAATTGATCTATGAAGATTAAGACAAGCATAGACAAGTACATGTAAACACATACTAGAAGGAAATATGCCAAGTGTATTAACGAGAACTTCAAAAGGAAACTTACAATCTCCAGATGATGTTGCAACAACCTCTCCAATTCCTCCTTGTCCAACCCTTTCTCGAAAGATCCAAAATCAAAATAACAATGCTTTGTTGATTTTTTCCTTTTGTGTTCACCATGATAATGCCTCCATTTATAGGATTTGAGAGGCTCAACCACCTTGGTTATATTTGGAATTAGTAGAGTATATGTCTCCAATAGTTGTGATATCTCCCTTAGATGCATCCTAAGGGTTATATTTGAGACAAACCAACTCGATCCATCCATATCTGTCTTTAGAAAAAAAAAAGGGATTTCTTCCAAGATTTTTTCAACTAATTTTGCGCTCCCTTACAATGGGAAACAAAGCACTAGATGTGTGTGTGTGTGTGTGTGTGTGTGTGTGTGAGAGAGAG
>JASDQU010371061.1:52099-62410 GCA_032191745.1 Picea mariana
AGGGAGAGAGGGAGAGATATCACATGAGAGAGAGTTGTCATAGAGAGAATGAAAGGTAAAGGGAGGGGGAGAGGTGTAGAGGGAGGGAATGTTACATAAATATTTCACTGTGGAAAAGTGACATTTCCATTGGTTTATTGACACCTAAACCAAGACAGAAAAATACAAGTGGACACTAACATCCCTTTGAATTTAATTTAACTAATCAGAAAGAGACATATGGAGAAAAGGTGTGATGCACCTAGTTTCGAAGTTTGTCCTCGCTACTTCCAATCTGAGATTGATCTCCAAAATACTTAGCACAACTTGATACCTACAATGCAATAGACAACAAAGAGAAACAAAGGGCTCTTACTCTACAATATTAGATCAAACAAATTCATCTACAAAGAATGAAGGAACAATAGAAAAGCACATGCAAGAATACACAAGCTTGAAGGAAATAGGTCAAGTATATTAAAATGAGAACCCAAAGAGAATACTTACAAACATGGACAATGATGCAACACTCCTCCAAGATCTCCTTGTCCAGACCCTTTCATGAATCCCACAATCATAAGTCTGATATATCCAATCTTCCTCTTGAATCAATGGTTTGATACCTCTAATCTTCCCCACTTTTCTTCTCCATGGAAAGCCCTCATTATATAGGATTTGAAGGCTTAACCACCATGGAGAAGATTACTCACTAGATCCACTAAAATGGGATCTCCAATATTTTTAGGGAGAAAATATCTCTTGAGAATTTTAAGGATGAAATATATCTCAAGATCCACCAAATTAGGATTTTGGTTTGAGAAAATATCTCAACCATCCATGAGATTATCAACCTTCCTTGAGATTAGGAAACTAAATTTTAGGTGGATTCTCACACTAAATTAATTTCCTTCTTATGAATATTAATAAACAATTCATGTGCACATGGTATCTTGACCTTCATATAATATATTTCTCCTCCACATTGACTAGGGATTGTAACAAATGTTCTTTCATTGTGTCAAGGTGTATGAAACACTTAGAAAGGTGTATATGGTAGTTTTACGACACTTGAGACACTTAGGGAGAGGTAATTAGGTGTGACATTTTGATGTGTAACATATTTCCCACTAAAGTGTGAGGTCGGAAGAGAAACTGATGGCCAAAACACTTTACTATTATTCAATGCAAGGGCGTGGAGTTGGAGAAGCTGGAAGAAGATGCAAACAACCATAAAAAATTATTAATATATGTTCCATTTTTCAAGGTAGGAATATCTATGCTCGGAATATGAGATGACTCAAAGCACGACCTCTGACTAATACACTGCGGATCCATGAAAAATAATTCCTAAGGATATGGCCACCAAAGATACAATGTGGATCCATACCCAGAGATACAATGTAGATCCATAGCCACCAAAGATACAATGTGGATCCATAGCCATGAAAAATACACAGTGGAGCTATGAGATGATAAAACATAGCCACAAACCAATACAATGTGGATCTATGTGACAGTATATATAAAATCATGCTCAAACAATCTCCTTCACAACCTAGGAAAAACAGATAACAAAGTGAATGCTCAACTCAGGATCTTTGTCCCAATCTTGATGTGGTATGAATCTAGCCATGTGAATAGATGATTTGATGTTGAACATGGTATAAACCACTTGATTATCAATCATTGAGGTAAACTGTTAACAAGTGCGATGGAAATCACCAATGATGTCAATGACTCCCAAGGTACCCTAGTACATTCCAACAAATGTGAATAAATAAGTTGAAGTCAAACATTCGTGGAATCATCCAATTAGAGGTCAATGATGTAAACCTATTATTGGAAGCGAGGAGGCCTGTCGTTGTGGCATGTAGGTCCCAAGGTACTAATTGGTTTCTAATTCTAATTCTTGAATGGTGTGTTGAAGTCGACATGAAAAGGCTCATCGAAGGAGGGCCTTGATGTATCCCCCATCATCGACAAAAAATCGATACAGGAAAGTGATGTAAGATGGTGAATCAAATGAGTATGGACTGACACAAGAAATGGAAACTGGAAATATTGTAGATGGATGGTTTGAAGTGACACTTCCCTTAAACATGATGAGGCATAAAAACTGACTTAGTTACATTGACTCGATGAATACGAAGAATGTAATGTGATGGAAATAAGAGCATTGTTCGTCTGGATGAAAAACTATAGAGACACATGGAATTGATATGACTTAGAGAGAAGAATATGATCCAACTGTAAGACGAGACACAAACAGGTGCCATGTTCAAGGGAGATAATAACTTCCATAAATGATTACCAAAAAACTTGACCCTGTTTCTTCAATTTTTATTACTTAAATATTCCCCTGCGGATAGGTGAACTTTCCCTTGGAGTACAGACCCCTCTACCAAGAAAAAAAACTACCTTTGGACACTACCATTCCTATAGATTAATTTTATCCATTGAAAAAGAGAGAAGGAGTGAGAGTATGATGTACCTCACTTTTTAAGTTTGTCCAAGTTGCTCCAATCTGGGATTTCCAAACAATACCTACAGTGGACAACAAGAGACAAACGACTATCTTCTACTCTAATGGATTAGACAAAATCAATCAATCTATGAAGATTAAGACAAGCATAGACAAGTACATGTAAACTCATACTAGAAGGAAATAAGCCAAGCATATTAATGATAACTTCAAAAGGAAACTTACAATCTTTAGATGATGTTGCAACAACCTATCTGAGTCCTCCTCGTCCAACCCTTGCTCGAAAGATCCACAATCAAAATAACAATGCTTTGTTGATTTTTTCCTCTTTTGTTCACCATGAGAATGCCTCCATTTATAGGCTTTGAGAGGCTCAACCATCTTGGTTATATTTTGAATTAGTTGAGGATATGGCTCTAATAGTTGTGATATCTCCCTTAGATGCAGCCTAAGGGTTATATTCAATCCAAACCAACTTGATCCATCCATAGTTGTCTTTAGAAAAAAAAGGGATTTCTTCCAAGATTTTCTCAACCTATTCGGTGGTCCCTTAAAATGGACAACAAAGTGATAGAAAACTCCCTGTGAGATGGACAAAGAGCAGTAACACTCCCTGTTTATGAGAAGGGGAGCGCCGATCTTCCCAAAAGTTTTGAAGATGAACAATTCTCATAGAAAAACCTTTGTTCCGACTGTCAAATGATGGGGATTCTTCTTATAACATGTTTTAGGGGTTGTATCAAGTGTTTCCATGGTGTCGTTATCACTGCGATGCTTATGGAATGAGAATGTGACACTTGCGACAAAAGTGCGACACTTACAACACTTACGAAAATGAGATTGTGGCATTATCGACGTGATGAATTTTGATGTGTAACAGATTGTCCCACAAAGTGTGAAGTCAGAAAATGAAAGTTGGTGGCCGAAACACTTTGTATATTCTTTGAAGAAAGGGTATGGAGTTGAGGAACTTGGTAGAAGCTACATAAAACCATGAAAAAAAGTTAATATGTGTTTCATTCTCGAGGCAGTCATAACTATGCTCGAACTATAAGTGACTCAAAGTATGGACGAAAATAAATACATTGTGGATCCATATTGACTAAGGGTATGACCACTAGAGATGCAATGTGGATCCATACTTCTATGACATTAATTGATCGTAGCCACAAAAAATACACAATGGAGCTATGAGATGATAAAACATAGCCACAAACCAATATAATGTGGATCTATGTGATAACATATATATCATCATGCGCAAATGACTTCCTTCGCAGCCTGGGCAGAACACACAACAGAGTGAATTCTCAACCCAAGCTCTTCGTCCCAATCCCAATGTAGTATGAATGTGAATAGATGTTTTGATGTCAATTATGGTAGAAATCACTTGTTTACCGGTCATTGATGTATACCGTTAACGAGTGCAAGATAAATCACCATTGATGTAGATGATTTTCGAGGTAATTTTAAAGTATAGTCTGGAAAATGTGAAAAATGAGTTGGATTCAAACATTCGTGGAATCATTTAGTTAGGGGTCATTGATTAATACCCACTACCGAATGCGAGGAGGCATGTCATTAAGGTATGCGAGTCCCAAGGTACTGATGTGTTCCTAAGTCTATTTCTTGGATAATTTTTTGAAGTTGATAGGAAAAGACTCGTCGAAGGAGGGAATTGATGTATCCCCCATCAGTCGACAAGAAACTTGTCTCAGGAAAGTGATAAGATACAACAGATGAACACAGATTGACACGGGTATGGAAACTAGAAATACTGTAGATGGATGGTTTGAAGTGAAACTTCCCTTGAACATGATGAGTCACGAAAACTAACTTGGAAACATTGACTTGACGAGTACCGAGAATGTAATGTGATGGCAATAAGATCACTATTCAACTGGAAGAAAAAGTATGGCGACACATGGAATTGGTATGACTCAGAGACAAGCGGATTACCCTACTGTAAGATGAGATGCAAGAAGGTTCCATGTTCAAGGGAGACAATAACTTCCATAAAGGATTCCCAAAAACTTGACCCACTTCCTTCAATTTTTCCCCCACCCAAATAGATGAGTACCTCTTTTTCATTTAACGAGCTCGAGGAGGGTAACACATGCTCAATATAACTCACCTTTGGTAAGTTCCTCTTCCTTTATTTAATGAACTAGAATAAGTAAGGGCTCATTCCCATATGGGTCCTTCAATGTGTAGTTTAGTGAGTCCAAAGAAGGAAAACTCGGTGGTTTTTCATGTTTAGAGAGTCTGAAAAGAACTTAAAGGTGACTCCATGGATGACTTTTTCGTAAATTTAGTCTCCCAAGCCCCCAAAAAGTGTAAAACAATACAGGGGAGAACTCTTCTAATCATGCTTGATTAGAGTGTTCCTTTTTCGTAATTATTCTCTCGAGGTTGAAAAAGAGATAAACTATCACTCGAAAGATGCCCTTTCAAACCTTTTAATGAGTGTGAAAGGAAGCAAGATCACTCAACAATCTTTTAATATTTAGAGAGTTTGAAAAGAGATTAAAGGAGACTCCAGAGGGTTCCCTTTTTTTATAACCTTTACAAGTCTGAAAAAGTGATAAAAGTATACTTGGCCACATTCTCATGTATTTACGAGCACAAGAAAGAACAAAGATTAAGCTCGGAATTGGTTTCATTTTTACGTAAGGTTGAAACAAAATTAAACTATGCCTATAATTTCCCAACATAATTTTCAAAGGATTTGAGGGATACTCATGGGTGGTTGGTACTCTACCCCCATCTCGATAAGCTGGCGGCTTAACTCCAGAATGATAATCAATTTCTGGAGACATGTCCCCCCAAGCTTTGTTTCATTCGTCGACGCTTATATTGTCTCCTATTTCCGTATTGGGTGAGGAGAAAGGGTTAACTCACAAAGGAGGATGAAAGGAAGGTTCAAGTACATGACCTAACGAAATAATCGACTTAACATCTACAAGATCTAGCTAAAGACTCGACTGGATATCTACGATATGTAGTGAAAAGACTCGACTTGATAGGAGAGGTGAATTTTTCATTTTTTAATGAGCCTGACATGGAGAAGAAAAACTATACTCAAGACCTTTATTTCATTTTTTAACGAGATTTCCACAGAGAAGCAAAACTATGATCAAGACCTATGTTTCATTTTTTAACGAGCTTGCAACAGAGAAGCAAAACTATGCTCAAGACCTCTATTTCATTTTTTAACGAGATTCCCACAGATAAACAAAAATATGCTCAAGAACTTTGTTTCATTTTTTAACGACCTTTCCACAGAAAAGAAAAACTATGCTCAAGATATCTATTTCATTTTTTAATGAGCTTTCCACAAATAATAAAAACTATGCTCAAAACCTATCCTTGATCATGGCTTCCAACAGGACAATGCTCTGGAAGGAATACATTTCAATGGACAAACGTCAGCCATGGATTCTAGGAGATCTTTTCTAGATGGAAGAAAAACACTCTGGAAGGAATGCATGTCACCGACCTTGATAAGGGTAGGGATATCTGTCTCTAATAGCCCTACCGAAGAGATGACCATGTCAACTATATGATCTAAGTTAGGAGAAGAGAGAGATTCCCTATCTTGTGGGGTTGAACGCATGGGGAAGGTAATTACACAATTGACCTGTGGCGGGGAGGACATCGCTGGAATGTATGGACCATTCATGGAAGGTGGATTGTTGACCATCAGATGAGGGAAAATGAATTAAATCTGATTGTTTGTTACTATGTTTCTGTTGCAAGGGAAACATATCACTCGAAAGAGAGTGGACACAAAATATCTCATAATGTAGACATAGTCTCACCCGAGGAGTAGATTAAAGTCCAAGGGGTCATGGAATACCATCACATCGACGTAGACCGTTTTTCCTCCCAAAGTAACCAAAAATAGAGGAAGGATCCCTAAAAATTGACTAACTCTTCTGTCAAAGGTCAACAAATTCCGAGTCATGGGAAAAAGATGCGGGGAACACAAATCTTACCAAGCATTCACGTATAAGATGCTAAGAGAAGCACCTTGGTATATTATAGTGTTAGGAATATTCTTATCACAAACCTGCATGGTGATTTGGAAAGGCACGTAAGAAGTAAGACAGGGTTCTGTCAAATGATTCCAATTAATAGAAATCATCGGATTACTTGAAGGGGGTGCCATCGAGATGAGGAGAGTGCCCCCTTGTCCAGGTGAATGAATATTAATGAGGTAGACCTAAGAAACATCCTCACTCTTTGAATGAGGAGTGATATCGACCGATTATTGAACTAGATTGACCACTTTGGTTGAATTCTTCAAGGGAGGAGTGGGATCGATCGATGAAAGAATTGGATCAATCACTTTGGCACTCTTTAGATGAAGAGTGAGGTTGATCAATGACGGAACTGGATCAGTCACTTGGATTTCAATTTTCATATGAAGAGTCAGGTTGATCGATGACAGAACTGGATCAACTACTTGGGTTAGTGGTTCAACCAAGGATGAAACCAGTTTGACCACTTGATCAACTGGATTGATCGGGGATGGAACTAGATTGACCATTCTATCAACTAATGACAGTTTGGGAGAGATATTAAGATAACCATTTGGAATTTGAATCTTTTCCAAAATATCAGAAGCCTTGTCCATACTAGGGAAAAGTTGAGAGTAATGATCACCTTCGCATAACATAGAAGGAAATTTGACAGTTCTATTCTTCTTACCAACCTTAACATCACTAGTTGATGGGGTGTCACTATCATGTTCAACAGGGGTTGATGACATGGAAGACCACATTTCTAAGACCTTGGGGAGACTAGGGAAATCCCTCAGAAAGTGCTCACCCTTACAAAGCCTGCAAGGGAATTTGGGTTTAGTATTCTTCATTTTAGAGTTGTCGGCCTTATCAACACTCCCAGTATAATTAAAAGTAGATGATTGCTTGGATCCAACATACATTGATGCAATTGGAGGCTTGGTCTCTTTCTGATTCATCTTCTTCTTCATGTTCTGTTTCTTCTTCTTATTATCAACCCAACTACTTTCTTTAGAGCTTTCACTAGGCAAATAAGGAGAAAGGGAAGGAGACTTGATGGGTGAAGAAGGAGAAAGGTCGACATGAGGTTGATTTGTGGGTCATGTGCTTACATACGAAGCATTAGGTGCATTCGAAGCACTGGGAAAATTCAAGATCACCAGAGTGGGGAACAACCAAACTGGTAACCCGATGGTGAGTCCTGAAAGAATCAGTGTGGCAATGCGCGGATGGCCAACATTTCCAAAAGAAGGAAAGGCAAAAGGTTCCTTGGGAAAAGGGGTTCCTTCATTGGTACTTCCAGTAATTGATGCCATTGACACTGACTTGACCTAAGGTCCACTAAGTAAAACATATAGCACATGCTACAAATCTAAGAACAAAAAAATCAAACAAACCTTCCCACAATGAAACCACTAGTTGGTGATGAAATCCAATATCACAAGATCAATATAGGAAGGGGTTTGGATAGAGCGGGTGGATCAGTTACGTTGGTGACCTTCTTAATGGAATTATTCCTTGGTGCAAGTTCCCACATGGTTTTACCCACGGATATACCCTGTAAGTAGCTCGAGTGAGTTTGACCAATGTTTGACCCAGGTACGATGAAGACTTCCATTCATCGTCACATTGTGTACCAACCCTATAGATATAGGCCACTAAGGTTACCAAATCAAAGTCAGCCTCCAGGTGGGTACAATCGACAGTCAGGAAGGAATGTATGGGTTGGATAACAAGTTCAAAATTATTCAAGCGAATTGAAGACAAGTGAAACATAATACTACTGAGAACCCCAAACGGATTTGAGATTCACGAAGCTCCGCAACCAAATGAAACCAATAGTTTCTCAAGAAGAACCCCCAATATATGATCTTTCCGCTATGTGGATTAAGCTTTGGAGGGGAAATCTCCATTTCTATCATGCACACGACCTCATGTTTAACCCCTTTGTGAGAGAGGAATCCCGACTATGCTTATACGAACAATTGGATTTACCGCTCCCTAGCAAAAGATTATGTGTTTGTCTGATGGATTTGGAAAGTTATTCTCACAACCTATTCCAAAGACCTGAACTTTAAGATAATGTAGGTTCACTACCAAATAATAGAAAAGTGTTTGATCAATTTTATAAGCCCTTCATTTTAGGGTTGTTGTTTACTCAAGGGTGCAAAAGTGAAAATTATGATGTTTTATACTCGACTCCAAAAGAATGCAGAATAATGAGATGAAAATATTTTTCTTCAATGAATCCTACATGCGGGATGGAGAATAGGTTTAACTTTCTTCAACAAAAACACCCAATTCCCAAATTCAATTTTCTAAATGCAATCTACTACACTACCCAAAAGSAAGAAYACAATTATCTTCTTTATTTGATTTTAAAAGAAAGCAAATTCAAATCCTTTAATGCTTCATTACTTTCAATCAAAATGAAAGAGTTGGATGCAGATACAAAAGAAACAAAGAAAAAATATTTCAAACAAAGAATGCGCTCAAAGGATAATGAGAACTGAAAGAAACAAGTATGATAACTCGTTCAATCAAGAACTCAAAGATGCAAAAGAGAAAGAAGATAACACTCACGAAAATACTCAAACAAAGAGGAGCAAGAAACATAAATCAAGCTAGGTTGTCATAAGAGTCCTACTCATCCAAAAAAGTGATATTTTTCAAATGAAGACAAGAAGGCTCGATACCAAGAAACTTTTTAAAACCTTAGTTGATGAATAGTCCTAAACATTCAAGCAATCTGAAAGCTTTACGAGATGAAGATCATATAAACTCGAAAGGAAAAAAGAACTAAGGGATCTTGTTAACCCAAAGGGACCACAACTAAGAGAAAATTTGCAGACTGGAAGGATAAACATAAATGGGTGATAAATGCTCAACTCTTAGCAAAACAAAGTTAAGAGTATTCAAAGGTCTCTAAGAAAAAAGCTCCTTAGGATTCGAATGAGAAAAAGTGAACAGAAAGGGGCAGAAAAAACCCAGAAAAGTAGATCATCGCTCTAGTTTCCAAAGGGATGAAGTGCTACAACGATATGGTATACACTACAGAGGAGTGTTGATCCTAGATCAGCGGTCTGGTGTACACAGTAGAGTAGCACTTCCCTTCCCAAAAACTCAGAAAAAAGGCTAAAAACTGAGAAAACTTTGCTAAAGACTCTGTGAAATATTCAATGAAGAAGAGAGAAAGGAAAATAGATTAGAAACAAACAAAAAATAAGATCTAAAAGTGGGAAAAATATTAGATGATCCAAGTAGAGAAAAGTTAATGTTCGATACCTAGTGGAATCGCCAATTTCTGTTACGAAAATATTCCCCTACGGACACGTGAACTTTCCCTTGGAGTACAGACTCCCCTACCAAGACAAAAAACTACCTTTGGACACTACCATTCCTATAGATTAATTTTATCCATCGAGAAAGAGAGAAGGAGGGAGAGTATGATGTACCACACTTTCAAATTTTTTCCAAGCTGCTCCAATCCACGAGTTTCGAACAATACTTGCAGTGGACAACAAGAGACAAACACCTATCTCCTACTCTAATGGATTAGAAAAAATCAATTGATCTATGAAGATTAAGACAAGCATAGACAAGTACATGTAAACACATACTAGAAGGAAATATGCCAAGTATATTAACGAGAACTTCAAAAGGAAACTTACAATCTCTAGATGATGTTGCAACAACCTCTCCAATTCCTCCTTGTCCAACCCTTTCTCAAAAGATCCAAAATCAAAATAACAATGCTTTGTTGATTTTTTCCTTTTGTGTTCACCATGATAATGCCTCCATTTATAGGATTTGAGAGGCTCAACC
>JASDQU010371062.1:26292-37092 GCA_032191745.1 Picea mariana
ATTATGATATAGTAATGTTACATGATTTTCATGATTATGTATGCTTAACCTTGTAATGAACAAGATTTGGTAGGGAAATTAATAACTTTCCAACAAGGATGCTAAGATCAGAAATGACTGTGGAAGTCATGTACACATTTCAGTAAAATTTGATTAAGTTAATTTAATATGAATTTTAAATTGATGATATTAATCTATGCATTTATGATGTGCCCAAGTCTAGCGAAACAAGACCTTGCCAACAAGACCATCAGATGGGTATGAGCTCACAACTAGTACCTTAAGGGAAACATGCAGTTTCGAGCATAACAGATGATAAGTCATGGAGTTTAGGGCATAGATTCCTAAACCCATGGAAGATCAATATGTGGAGTCTTGGATCTATGAAACCTATTAGGGCACAAAGTCTAAAATCTACTAATACATGAAGTCTTAGGTACAAGGAAAGGATGTGGAGTCCTTATAAGTCTGGAGAGGTATATAATAGGGGTGTGGAATCCCTATTATCCAACAGAAAATCGCCACTTATGGGTACAAATCAACTAGGTAATATAACCTATGTTAAACCTTAGATTAATCTAATTCCAAATTTACCCACTTTTCGGGCTTTCAACTTGAATTTATCTTTTTAATAAAAAAGTGAAACATTTAATTTGAAAAAGATGAATAATAATAAACAATATAAAAATGACACATGGGAGTGGTGAATATTAAGAAAATTAATTATTTAGCTAAAAATTAAAAAAAAAGGCGGGATTTCCACCTGAAGAGGCCGTGGAGAGTAATAAAAATCATTTCATTTTAAAAAAATAACTAATTTTGCATGAGAGGTGAGGTGCCACTTCTCTCAAATCCTATAAATATACAAGGATCCCCATGATATGGGGGGGGGGACCTAGAGAGAAACCAGGTGTTGTTGAAATGATTCTGGAGTCTCTGAATTAATCTGTAGGTAGCTTGGCTCTGAATTATATCTATGTTGTTGAAATGATTCTGGAGTCTCTTAATTATATCTTAGGTAGCTTGGCTCTGAATTAGATCTATAGGTATCTTGGGTTGGTTGAGTAAAATATGGGTAGTTTTGGAAGGAAGAGGGGATCATCTTCCTTAAATAGCCTATTATCTCTTTATTTCTATGTGAGCTCTTATAACAAGGGGGTTATAGGGGGAGAATTTCTCCCTCCATAAGTTTGGGTGGTAAAATGATTGGTCTTGAGTTGGTAAGTGGAGCTCCTAAAGGGAGAAAATCAATTGGTTTCTGGTAAATGTTTAATTCTGCAATTTAATTATATGTGGTCAATTATTGAATATTAGGTAGTATTTATATATGGTCAATTATTGAGTATTAGGTAGTATTTATTTTAGCTAACATTTTAGGTAACCAAAGAACTACATGGCATATATAAAAGTAATTTTTATGCAAGGTTAAAGGAAAAGAAGATGGAATTTTCTCTCTTCGTCTTCTATTTCTTTCATCATTCTATATATTTCTTTAGGGGTGAGAAATTTAAAGATGGCCTACCAAAAGGTTCGATAAATATTACTATCTTTGTTTAAATGTTTGTAATTATGTTTATCATATAATTGTTTTCCATAACATGTTTTTTGAATAATGAAGTTAATTGTGAAGTTTATTAATTTACCCATTTTACAGTGGATTTATTAATTTACTGAGTTCATGTAATTTCCCTAATAGATAGTAATCTTCCCTTAGGTATGACTATTTTCCATAATTACATAATCAGTTAAAATTATTGTTGTAGTCTACTTTCAAATTTGTGAGAGAATGTATTTTAGATATCATACTCTTAAATTGATATTCCTTTTTAAGATTTTAATACTTACAATTCTATCCAATCACCCATTATTCTCTATGTTTGGACATTGGCTTTCTCCACCATATGTTCTTCTGTAGTATCTCTTATGGAATGTATTTATTATATTTCTTAATAGAATGTCTATATTTAATTATTATTTTTAATTATTTATATGTATATTTTCACAACTATTTATAATTGTTTCTAGACATTATAATTATCTATGTATATTTTGAGAGCTCCTATAGAATGCATTTACTATATTTCTTAATAAAATGTGTATATTTAATTATTATTTATAGTTATTTGTGTGTATATTTCACAACTATTTAAAGTTATTTCTTAACATTCCAAATATCTCTGTATTTTTCATAGGTTTTATGGAATGAATTTAGTATATTTTTTAATAGAGTCTGTATATTGAAGAATTATGAATAATTATTTATAACTATTTACATGTATATTTCAAGATCTCTTATGGGATGTATTTACCATGTTTCTTAATAGAGCGTGTATAAGTAAATATTCAAATTCATCCTAAATCTATCCATTTGATTTCACATTCTGCAACCAATATTTATGTTGTTGTGTGGCTTGTAAAAAGAAACATAGAAATGTTTAGTTCTTTAGTCAACATTTCACACCATATGTACTAGTTTTATTGATATTATTAGGGTTTTTTTTTAATGAGAACTGGAAATAAAATTCATGCTACCCCAATATACTGTAAAACGATTGTAATGTTATTTGTCCAGGTAACCAACCAATGAAATTTCTTTCAATGAAATAATTTATAATTATTTATTTGTGAACATTATTTATAATTATTTATGTGTATATTTTCATATCTATTTATGATTATTTTTATGTATATTATCCAATTTACAATATTCCTATAACGTGGATGTAGGCAAATTATAGCGTGCATGTAGGGAAATTGTTTGAGTAAATGTCTCAATGGTTGTAGCTTGCATGCATGAAAAATGTTTGACTAAATTCCTCAATGGTTGTAGATTTCATGCATGAAAAGTGTTTTATGAAATGCATCAATGGTTTTTACCTTGCATGCATGCTAAGTGTTTGCTCAAATGTCAAAATAGTTGTACTTTTCATGTTTTGCCTCTACTATTGATTTTAAAATCCAAGTTTTGTCCAAGTATATTTATAATAAACTTAAAAACTCTTTGAATTACACATTTTTTAATTAAATATTAAAGTTTTAATTTATTTTTTAATAATAATTATAATTATTTTACATGTATAACTCTAAGTTAGTTGGTTTAATTATATAAAATTAAAAAAGAAAATAGTACTAGATTGAGTTTAGTTTCTTGGTGGGACCTTACACAATATATTTCTCTCACCCTCCCTCCCACTATATATTTCTCACACTCCCTCTCTCTCTTTCCCTATCTCTCTATCTCCCTTTAACTCACACTACTCTCTCACTCCCTCCCACCCTCTCTCTATCCCCCATTATTCCCTTCTCCCCCATTCTCTATCTCTCTCTCTTATCCACACTATTGGATCCATATTGGATCATTATATTAGTTTTAATATATCTCCATTATTTTAAAGTGGAAAATAAATGGAGGAATCAGCTTTCACAGTCATTCTAATGGTAGGTCCTAGTTTGGAAAATTGGGGTTTGAAACCTTCCACATCCATTTAGAGACATCAAACCAACTTTTTTGGAGTTAAAACTTTCCTAACTTGATCTTGGACACCTTTATGCTATTTCACATCAATATATTTCCAACGGTGGTAACATTGTGTCAATCCGAGTTCGTATGTGAAAGGCATATCTCTCGCAAGTTGACCTACTGTGGTGACCACCATGCTACTAATGGATGACACCTTATCCTATACTACTCATGCATATTAGGATAGCACATATGGAATTTGAATAAGATTCTATAAGGTCTAAAATATTATCACCGTTGAGGGTTGAGGAAGTCAAAATCCTATCCCTAGATAGCTATCAGACAATGTTAAATACCATGCCTCTAGAAGGAGAAGGGGTTAAATTCTTTAGCAATGTATTTGTTCCATAGTTGATTAGAGAACCTAGGAGTGGTAATTTGAGAGCATACAAGAGGAGGGGGATCTTATATTATCCATAAAATCCACATTGGCAAAAGAAACTCCATAGAGAGTGCATCTTTATTTGTACTTGCATTTGAATAAAATGGTGCATAACGACCTCAAATTCTAGCTAGATTTTCTCCCATATTCAGTTTCCCAAGTTCTATATTTTGTTTATCTATGGATGGCATGTGGGTATTTATTTCTATTATATATTTTTCACACAAGATATATTTCTTAAATTTTAAGTAAAAAACCAATAATTAAAGAATCTGAGATCTAAAGGAAATTAACCTTCACAGTAAAGATTTCATTATTTTGTTAGATTTGTTGTGACGAACTATCTAGTGGAATATTCATGACAATTTATAGATCATATTGGTATTAGAGTAGGTTTTATTGTGTTATTTGTTGAAATCTGTAGGTATCCAAGAATCAATTTAAGCATAAATTCATAGAACGCTAGCCATGGAAAACAAGGTTGTTTAGAACTACCCTCGAGTTCCAATAAAGTAGATATTTCCAAGCATGGAAGAGAATTTTTTTGGCATATCTTACAATATTTCTCTCCTCATGGTATCTCTATCAAGTAATCTTGAACCATTTGGAGAATTTGGAAACGTGAAATCAGATATCAGGTCAGACAAGAAAATGGGGCATAATGAAGACCTGGAAAAGGAATAGCAGAAAGAACCTGAGAAAGAGCAGTTGAGTTCCTATACAATAATACCCTCATAGTGTTTATTCAATACTGAAGCACAAGTGGAAACAAAACCATACAAAGGTGATAACGATGCATTAAAACTAAATCATTGGTTGCAACAAGCATAAGTCTTTCTATTGAAATTTTCTAGAAGTAAACAATGTCATAATTTCTTTTGTCCAACATTTTGAGTCGGCAATATGGCCATTGTCAAGGAAACGTTGTTAAGCCCTAGACAAATCCCCATGATATATATAAAACCACTTATTATTCCCTAGATATTGAATTATTACATTTCTAGTAGGTCGGATAGAACCCTTCTTTGCACCCTTTCATTGTAATTGTAACCCATTCTCTCCTATATATATATCAAGGAGATATAGTATTAGGATCATATTATCTCATATAATATTTTTTTATGAAGTTTATATACTATAAAGGATGTTTCCCCCTCGAAGTGGACTGAATTTTATTGATTTATTATCATTTTTAAGGCGTTGGTTCATAACATTTTGTATCAGAGCTCAAGGTCTTGGGGTTTTGCTGCTACATCTGAGACATCTTGAAATTTTCGCTATAACTTGTTTTATAAAACATTTAAAAATAAACCCCTTGGAGGATATTTAGTATACGGATCAAGGTAATTGGGGTTAAAATTTCAGCTCCTTAATCATTACACTTTTGGAGATATATCCTGTGTAGGACAGGGTTTGAAAATCATCCTGAATTTTGTCATCATGGAATTTTCGCTATAAATATTTTTCTATAACATTTCAGACCATGAAATATGGATTATATTCATAGAATTTATCATGGTATCTGTGATAAAAACTTCATCTTCTGGTTCATCCTACTTTTGTATATACACCCTGTAAAAGATAGGGTATCTGACTAGTCCTATTGACTATCTTAAACAAGTGTTATAGGTACAACAATCATAAATTATTCCTATAGAATCCAAATTGAGTGAGACTAGTTCAATTGAATAGTGGACAGGACATAGTATTTTAGGTACAATTTTCATAATTTTATATCAATTATTGTGCATGGGGCACGCTGTAAAAGTGTTCTCTCCTAGAAAGGACAAAAATAAAAAAGGTGTGGGGAAGTTTCCATAACTTCCACTTGGCACATCCAATTTTGATCAGACCCATGGCATTGCAGAGAGGAAAGATCATAGAATTATAGAATAAAATTTTAGACCCAGAAGGGCCAAAATTTTAGAGATACACCAGAAGAAAGGTCAGCCAAGAGGAGAAACTCCAAATTAAGGTTTTTAAAGGTACGTAACTTACAATTGACATAATTATTTTTGGAATATTTGTTTCGGGTGATTTGAAATTTGTGATATATATAGAATAGAGGAGTATTATTACTATTACTCCATATTGGTCCCAAAAAGGTGACAACACCTATTAAACCTCCAGAAGTCTCATCTATGATTCAAGAAGAAAATGAGGACATACAAAAGAGGTTGTCCAAATTAGAGGAACAAATTATGAATGTGAGTGAAAAGTCTAATATTTGGTTAAACTCACAAATAAAAATTCAAGTAATGGAAAGGAAGATGGTTTTAATGGAAAACGATATGGAGGGTATAAAAAACAAGATGGATGATATGGAAAATAAGATGGAAGAAAATAAGAATGACATAAAAAAAGAAACACAAAATTCCATGAAGGAAATGAAAAATGTCTTCCTTGATATCTCAAGCTATAGATGGGAGATGACCTAAAGGAGACATCCAAATGGAATGGACTCATGAAAATAAAGGTAGTACTCGTTTTGAAAAAAAATGCCAATAATAAGACATTTAGTGAATCTAACTCTAATTATGGAGTCAATTCTAGTGGGGGTATTAAATTCAACTTTCCCAAAATTGAATTAAATAAGTTTGATGGTACAGAGGTATTTACTTGGGTGAACCAAATAGAACAATATTTTGAACTACATAATATTATGGATGTTAAGAAAATGATTCACATAGCAACCTTCAACTCTGAGAAAAAGCCATATCAATGTTATCAATGGATAGTGAAAAAAAAAACCCCTTTATATCACTACACTTGGCGTTTATTTACAAGAGACTTATAATAACAATATGGGAAAGTTTGGGAACAATACTACTTCATTCAATTGACCAGCATCAAGAAATTAGGTGATATTGAAGAATACAATTCAGAATGCTAGTACTGGCCACAAGGGTGGATAACCTAAGTGATGAAAACTTGCTGGAATATTACATGGGTGGATTAAAAGAATACATTAAACATGAACTTTTATCAAGACAACCTACAATTATTATGGAAGCTATGCAAAATGTTCATCATATTCATGCCAAAAATAAGGCTACACAGAAGTATAGAATTGGAGGAAGAGATCCTTTTGCAGGTCATAAGAAAACCATATCTCAACCAACAAGGTTGACACCTCAACAAATGGATGAAAGAAGAGAAAAGGGACTATGTTTAAATTGTGATAGAAAGTACAGTAAAGGGCATAAATGCGGTGAGAATAAATTATTCTACATAGACTATGAGGAGGAAGAAGATATTTTACCTAAACCAACAAGGTCGATACCTAAAATAATGGATGAAAGAAGAGAAAAAAGACTATGTTTCAATTGTGACAACAAGTACAATAAGGGGCATACATTTGGTGAGAATAAATTATTCTACATAGACTGTGAAGAGGAACAAGATAAAGAATTGAAACCGTCACAAGACCCAAATCTACAAGAGACTACCCCAACAATATATTGTCATTATCTAGCCGACATCACTACTCCACAAACCATCAATATACAAGGATACATCAAAAACAAAAAGGTTACAATATTGATTGATTGAGGTAGCACCCATATTTTCATCAATTACAAATTAGCAAAATATCTCAATTTTTTTGTATATCCTGCACCTGAGTTTCTAGTAATGATTGCAGATGGAGGTACCATAAATTTTTCAGGGAAATGGCA
Source organism: Picea mariana (assembly GCA_032191745.1). NCBI lineage: Eukaryota > Viridiplantae > Streptophyta > Pinopsida > Pinales > Pinaceae > Picea > Picea mariana. The sequence goes on from JASDQU010371062.1 coordinate 33,872, forward strand.
TAGTATTAATCTCATCATGGGGGAGTATTTTTTGTATATCCCCATGATTTCCATCCAAATGGAGGGTGCAGATATTGTATTAGGGGTCCAATGGTTGGAATCACTGGGAACATTGGCCTTTGATTTTCAAAATCTTTTTATGATATTTTCCTTAGATGGCAAAGAAATTGAAATTAGAGGTATCCAAGGGAAACCCTATAAAGTGATAATCTATAATAGCATGAAAAAATTACTCAAAAAGGGACACCAGGGTGTAATTGCACAATTGTTCTCACTTGATGTTCAAACATCTATAGCCCCAACTCCATCAAATCTCCAAATAATTATAAACAATCATTCCAACGTATTTTGTGAAATGCCTAAGGGTATTCCACCTACCCAATACCATGACCATGGTATTCATTCGTAGCCAGGAAGTGTACCGACTAACATTAGGCCTTACAGGTATCCATATGCACAGAAGAGTGATTGAACGCATGATCCAGGAAATGTTAGAGGTTGGAATCATTCAACATAGCCAAAGTTCTTTCTCTTCACCAGTGGTGTTGGTTACAAAAAATTATGGCTAATGGCGTATGTGTCCATATTATAGACAAATCAAAAGAATGACCATCAAAGATAAGTTTCCTATCCTCGCCATTGATGAATTATTAGATGAATTACATGGAGAAAAATTATTTACTAAGTTGGATCTTCGTTCGGGATATCATCAAATCAAAATGAGATAGGAATACATTCATAAAATATCTTTTAGAACACATGAAGTTCATGATGAATTTTTGGTTATTCCATTTGGACTAACTTATGCATCATCAACATTTCAAAGCTTCATGAATTCTATTTTCAAGACATTCCTTACAAAATTTTTGTTAGTATTTTTTGATGACATACTAATCTACAACAAATCTTGGAAAGAGCATGTACACCATGTTGACAAAGTATTAAAACTATTGGAAGAACAACAACATTATGCAAAGCCTTCCAAGTGTTCCTTTAGGGTTCAAGAAGTGGAATATTAGGGTCATATTGTATCTCATGAAGGTGTAAAAGTGGACCCTAACAAAATTAAAGCTATAAGGGAATGGCCAATTCCTAAAACCTTGAAGAAACTTAGAGGATTCTTAGGATTGACAAGTTATTACCGTAAGTTTGTCAAGAACTATGTTCAAATAGAAACACATCTAACAAAATTATTAAATAAGGAAGCATTTTATTGGAAATAAGAAGCAAGAAATTCTTTTGAAAAACTTAAGGAGGCTATGTATACAACTCCCATATTGACCACACCTGACTTCACAAAAACATTTATTGTGGAGTGTGATGCCTCAGGCCTTGGAATTGGTGCAGTTTTAATGCAGGAAGGAAGGCCCATTGCCTTTAAAAGAAGACAACTTACAGGAAAAAAATTTGTCGAACACATTTATGAAAAAGAAACGTTGGCCATAATACATGCAGTTCAAAAATGGAGCCCCTACATAATAGGAAGACACTTCAAGGTCAAAACAGATCATGACAGTTTGAAGTAATTGTTGGAGCAACGATTATCTTCAGAAGAGAAACAAAAATCGGTTACAAAGATGTTGGGTTATGACTTTGAAATTATATACAAAAAATGAAAACATAATGTTCTCACAAACTCCCTTTCCAGGAAAGAAGAAGAAACAAAAGTTTCACTATGTGTTATTTCTAGTTTGCAGTCATATTGCATGGAAGAATCAAGGTCAAGAGGTATGCAAGATCATTCAAAAAGTACATGAAGACCGCAGTTCATTAGAATTTTTTGTATGGAAGAATGATTTGCTATGGTATCATGATCACCTATACTTATGTAAGAATTCCCAACTCAAACAAAATATCCTTCTAGAATTGTAGACTTCTCCTATAGGGGGACATTCATGATTCTTGAAAACATACCACATGGTCAACAGGGATTTGTTTTGGGAAGGTCTTAAAAATGATGTTCAAAAGTTTGTCTCGGAATTTATGGTCTGCCAATAGAGTAAGCGAGAGACAATCAAGACTCCAAGTCTCCTACAACCATTAGCTATACCAAGCCAACGTTGGGAAGAAGTTTCCATGGATTTTATTACAGGTTTACAAAAATCAGAAGGAAATTTTGTCATCATGGCAGTAGTGGATCGACTAACAAAGTATGCTCATTTTTTCTCTCTTTCTCATCCTTTTAAATCAAGCACAATAAAAACAACATTCATGGAAACAGTTCAAAAACTACATGGAGTCCCCAAGATTATTGTAAGTGACAGAGACCCATTTTTTACGGGAAATTTTCGGACTGAATTATTTTCTTGTTTTGGTACTCAATTGGCTCATAGTTCATCTTACCACCCTCAATCTGATGGGAAAACTGATATTGTGAATAAATGTCTAGAAGGATATCTTTGTTTCTTTGCATTCGATAAACAAACACAATGGGTCAAGTGGTTTCCCTTGGCGAAATGGTGGTACAACACATCCTTCCATACTTCATCAAAATTGTCCCCATTTTTGACACTTTATGGATATTATCCTCCATCCATCACATCACCCTTGAAATGGAATACAAAGGTTCAAGTAGTGGAGGACCACATAAGGAACCAACAAGAGGTCCTAAAAATATTGAAGGAGAACTTGGTTATGGCACAAAATAGGATGAAACAACAAGCAGATCAACATCATAGAGAAAGGGAATTTGAGATTGGGGGTTGGGTATTTCTAAGGCTACAACCATACAAAAAAATGTCCCTAAAGAAAAAAAAGAAGGAAAATAAACTAGCACCCAAATACTATGGCCCCTATAAGGATTTGCAAAGGACTAGAAGTATGGATTACAAATTGGATTTGCCTCCATATTCACATGCATATACAGTATTCCATGTTTCTTGCTTAAAGAAGGTCATCAGAAACAAGATCTCATTCCAAACAAGTTTACCAAATCTCAATGAAGAAGGGAAAATCATACTAGAGCTAGAAACAATCCTTGAAATGAGAATTAAGCAGCTGAGAAATCAAACAATTACAGAATACCTTATCAAATGGAAGAACCTACTAGTAGAAGAGGCAACATGGGAAGATAAGTTCTTCATGCAGAAGCATCTGTGGTTAGACAAGTGTTGAGGACAACACTTTTTTGAAGGGGATGGGCATGTTAATCCCTATACAAATCCCCATGATATATATAAAACCCCTTAGCATTCCCTAGATATTGAATTATTACATTTATA
>JASDQU010371062.1:67341-85007 GCA_032191745.1 Picea mariana
AATGAAAGGGTGCAATGAAGGGTTCTAGCCAACCTACTATAAATGTAATAATTCAATATCTAGTGTATACTAAGGGGTTTTATACAGATCATGGGGATTTGTCTAGGGATTAACATGTTCATCCCCTTCAAAAAAGTGTTGTCCTCAACACTTGTCTAACCACAGATGCTTCTACATGAAGAACTTATCTTCCCATGTTGCCTCTTCTACTAGTAGGTTCTTCCATTTGACAAGGCATTCTGTAATTGTTTGATTTCTCAGCTGTTTAATTCTCGTTTCAAGGATTATTTATAACTCTAATATGATTTTCCCTTCTTCATTGAGATATGGTAAACTTGTTTGGAATGAGATCTTGTTTCTGATGACCTTCTTTAAGCAAGAAACATGGAATACTCGATATGCACGTGAATATGGAGGCAACTCCAATTTGTAATCCATACTTCTAGTCCTTTGCAAAACCTTATAGGGGGCATAATATTTGGGTTCTAGTTTATTTTCCTTCTTTTGTTTCTTTAAGGACATTTGTTTGTATGGTTGTAGCCTTAGAAATACCCAACCCCCAACCTCAAATTCCCTTTCTCCGTGATGTTGATCTGCTTGTTGTTTCATCCTATTTTGTGCCATAACCAAGTTGTCCTTCAATATCTTTAGGACCTCTTGTTGGTTCCTTATGTGGTCCTCCACTACTTGAACCTTTGTATTCCATTTCAAGGGTGATGTGATGGATGGAGGATAATATCCATAAAGTGTCAGAAATGGGGACAATTTTGATGAAGTATGGAAGGATGTGTTGTACCACCATTTCGCTAAGGGAAACCACTTTACCCATTGTGTTTGTTTATCAATTGAAAAGAAACGAAGAAATCCTTCTAGACATTTATTCACAATATCATTTTTCCCATTAGATTGAGGGTGGTAAGATGAACTATGAGCCAATTGAGTACCAAAACAAGAAAATAATTTAGTCCAAAAATTTCCCGTAAAAAATGGGTCTTTGTCACTTACAATAATCTTGGGGACTCCATGTAGTTTTTGAACTGTTTCCATGAATGTTGTTTTGATTGTGCTTGATTTAAAAGGATGAGAAAGAGAGAAAAAATGAGCATACTTTGTTAGTCAATCCACTACTACCATGATGACAAAATTTCCTTCTGATTTTTGTAAACCTGTAATAAAATCCATGCAAACTTCTTCCCAATGTTGGCTTGGTATAGCTAATGGTTGTAGGAGACTTGGAGTCTTGATTGTCTCTCTCTTATTCTGTTGGAAGACCATAAATTCTGAGACAAACATTTGAACATCATTTTTAAGACCTTCCCAGAAAAAATCCCTCTTGACCATGTGGTATGTTTTCAAGAATCATGAATGTCCCCCTATAGGAGAATTCTACAATTCTAGAAGGATATTTTGTTTGAGTTGGGAATTCTTACATAAGTATAGGTGATCATGATACCATAGAAAATCATTCTTCCATACAAAAAGTTCTAATGAACTGTGGTCTTCATGTACTTTCTGAATGCTCTTGCATACCTCTTGACCTTGATTCCATTCTGTCCTTACTTCTTCGATGCAATCTGACCACAAACTAGAAATAACACATAGTGAACCTTTTGTTTCTTCTTCTTTCCTGGAAAGGGAGTTTGTGAGAACATTATGTTTTCATTTTTTGTATATAATTTCAAAGTCATAACCCAACATCTTTGTAACTGATTTTGGTTTCTCTTCTGAAGATAATCATTGCTCCAAAAATTTCTTCAAACTGTCATGATCTGTTTTGACCTTGAAGTGTCTTCCTATTAGGTAGGGGCTCCATTTCTGAACTGCATGTATTATGGCCAACATTTCTTTTTCATAAATGTGTTTGACAATTTTTTTTCCTTTAAGTTGTCTTCTTTTAAAGGCAATGGGCCTTCCTTCCTGCATTAAAAATGCACCAATTCCAGGGCCTGAGGCATCACACTCCACAATAAATGTTTTTGTGAAGTCATGTGTGGTCAATATGGGAGTTGTATACATAGCCTCCTTAAGTTTTTCAAAAGATTTGGTTGCTTCTTCTTTCCAATAAAATGCTTCCTTATTTAATAATGTTGTTAGAGGTGTTTCTATTTGAACATAGTTCTTGACAAACATACGGTAATAACCTGTCAATCCTAAGAATCCTCTAAGTTTCTTCAAGGTTTTAGGAATTGGCCATTCCCTTATAGCTTTAATTTTGTTAGGTTCCACTTTTACACCTTCATGAGATACAATATGACCTGAATATTCCACTTCTTGAACCCTAAAGGAACACTTGGAAGGCTTTGCATAATGTTGTTGTTCTTCCAATAGTTTTAATACTTTGTCAACATGTTGTACATGCTCTTTCCAAGATTTTTTGTAGATTAGTATGTCATCAAAAAATACTAACACAAATTTTGTAAGGAATGTCTTGAAAATAGAATTCATCAAGCTTTGAAATGTTGACAATGCATAAGTTAGTCCAAATGGCATAACCAAAAATTCATCATGAACTTCATGTGTTCTAAAAGCTATTTTATGAATGTATTCCTATCTCGTTATGATTTGATGATATCCCAAACGAAGATCCAAATTAGTAAATAATTTTTCTCCATGTAATTCATCTAATAATTCATCAATGACAAGGATAGGAAACTTATCTTTGATGGTAATTCTTTTGATTTGTCTATAATATGGACACATACGCCATCAGCCATATTTTTTTGTAACCAACACCATTGGTGAAGAGAAAGAACTTTGGCTATGTTGAATGATGCCAGCCTCTAACATTTCCTGGATCATGTGTTCAATCACTCTTCTATGCATATGGATAACTGTAAGGCCTAATGTTAGTCGGTACACTTCCTGGCTACAAATGAATATCATGGTCATAGTATTGGGTAGGTGGAAGACCCTTAGGCATTTCAGAAAATACCTTGGAATTATTGTTTATAATTATTTGGAGATTTGATGGAGCTGGGGCTATAGATGTTTGAACATTAAGTGAGAACAATTGTGCAATTACACCCTGGTGTCCCTTTTTGAGTAATTTTTTCATGCTATTATAGATTATCACTTTATAGGGTTTCCCTTGGATACCTCTAAGCTCAATTTCCTTGCCATCTAAGGAAAATATCATAAAAAGATTTTGAAAATCAAAGGCCAATGTTCCCAGTGATTGCAACCATTGGACCCCTAATACAATATCTACACCCTCCATTTGGATGGAAATCATGGGGATATACAAAAAATACTCCCCCATGTTGAGATTAATACTATGTCATTTCCCTGGAAAATTTATGGTACCTCCATCTGCAATCATTACTAGAAACTCTGGTGAAGGATATACAAAAAAATTGAGATATTTTGCTAATTTGTAATTGATGAAAATATGGGTGCTACCTCAATCAATCAATACTGTTACCTTTTTCTTTCTGATGTATCCTTGTATATTAAGGGTTTGTGGAGTAGTGATGCCAGCCAAATAATCACAATATATTGTTGGGGTAGTCTCTTCTAGATTTGGGTCTTGTGACGATTCCAATTCTTTATCTTCTTCCCCTTCACAGTCTATGTAGAATAATTTATTCTCACCAAATTTATGCCCCTTAATGTACTTGTTGTCACAATTGAAACATAGTCTTTTTTCTCTTCTTTCGTCCATTTTTTTAGGTATCGACCTTGTTGGTTTAGGTAAAATATCTTCTTCCTCCTCACAGTCTATGTAGAATAATTTATTCTCACCACATTTATGCCCTTTACTGTACTTTCTATCACAATTTAAAGATAGTTCCTTTTCTCTTATTTCATCCATTTGTTGAGGTGTCAACTTTGTTGGTTGAGATGTGGTTTTCTTATGACCTACAAAAGGATTTTTTCCTCCAATTATATACTTGTGTGTAGCCTTATTTTTGGCATGAATATGATGAGCATTTTACATAGCTTTCATAATACGTGTAGGTTGTCTTAATAAAATTTCATGTTTAATGTATTCTTTTAATCCACCCATGTAATATTCTAGCAAGTTTTCATCACTTAGGTTATCCACCCTTGTGGCCAGTACTAGGAATTTTGAATTGTATTCTTCAATATCACCTAATTGCTTGATGTGGTTCAATTGAATGAAGTAGTATTGTTCCCAAATTTTCCCATATTGTTATTATAAGTCTCTTGTAAATAAACGCCAAGTGTAGTGATATAAAGGGGGTTTCTTTTTCACTATCCATTGATACCATTGATATGGTTTTTTCTCAAAGTTCAAGGTTGCTGTGTGAATCCTTTTCTTAACATCCATAAACTTATTTAATTCAATTTTGGGAAACTTGAATTTAATACCCCCACTAGAATTGACTCCATAATTAGAGTTAGATTAACTAAATGGCTTATTATTGACATTTTTTTCAAAACGAGTACTACCTTTATTTTCATGAGTCCATTCCATTTTGATGTCTCCTTTAGGTAATCTCCCATCTATAGCTTGAGATATCAGGGAAGACATATTTTTCATTTCCTTCATGGAATTTTGTGTTTCTTTTTTTATGTCATTCTTATTTTCTTCCATATTATTTTCCATATCATCCATCTTGTTTTCTATACCCTCCATATTGTTTTCCATTACAACCATCTTCCTTTCCATTACTTGAATTTTTATTTGTGAGTTTACCCAACTATTAGACTTTTCACTCACATTCATAATTTGTTCCTCTAATTTGGACAACCTCTTCTGTATGTCCTCATTTTCTTCTTGAATCATAGATGATACTTCTGGAGGTTTAATAGGTGTTGTCACCTTTTTGGGACCAATATGGAGTAATTGTAATAATACTCCTCTATTCTATATATATCACAAATTTCAAATCACCAGATACAAATATTCCAAAAACATTTATGTCAATTGTAAGTTACGTACCTTTAAAAGCCTTAATTTGGAGTTTCTCCTCTTGGCTGACCTTTTTTCTGTTGTATCTCTAAAATTATGGCCCTTCTGGGTTTGAAATTTTATTCTATAATTCTATGATGTTTCCTCTCTGCAATGCCATGGGTCTGATCAAAATTGGATGTGCCAAGTGGAAGCTATGGAAACTTCCCCACACCTTTTTTTTATTTTTGTCCTTTCCAGGAGAGAACATTTTTATAGCATGCCCCATGCACAATAATTGATATAAAATTATGAAAATTGTACCTAAAATATTATGTCCTGTCCACTATTCAATGGAACTAGTCTCACTCAATTTGGATTCTATAGGAATAATTTATGGCTGGTTTACCTATAACACCTGTTTAAGATAGTCAATAGGACTAGTCAAATACCCTATCTTTTACAGGGTGTATATACAAAAGTAGGATGAACTAGAAAATGAAGATTTTATCATAGATACTGCGATAAATTCTATGAATATAATCCATATTTCATGGTCTGAAACATTACAGAAAAATATTTATAGAAAAGATTCCATGATGACAAAATTCAGGATGATTTTCAAACCCTGTTCTACGCAGGATATATCTCCAAAAGTGTAATGCCTAAGGAGCTGAAATTTTAACCCTAATTACCTTGATCCATATACTAAATATCCTCCAAGGGGTTTATTTTTAAACATCTTATAAAACAAGTTATAGCGAAAATTTCAAGATGTCTCAGATGTAGCAGCAAAACCCCAAGACCTTGAGCTCTGATACCAAATGTTATGAACCAACGCCTTAAAAATGATAATAAATCAATAAAATTCAGTCCACTTCTAGGGGGAAACATCCTTTACAGTATATAAACTTCATAACAAAATATTATATGAGATAATATGATCCTAATACTAGATCTCCTTGATATATATATAGGAGAGAATGGGTTACAATTACAATGAAAGGGTGCAAAGAAGGGTTCTATCCGACCTACTAGAAATGTAATAATTCAATATAAAGGGAATAATAAGTGGTTTTATATATATCATGGGGATTTTTCTAGGGCTTAACAACATTTCCTTGACAATGGCCAGATTGCCTACTCAAAATGTTGGACAAAAGAAATTATGACATTGTTTATTTCTAGAAAATTTCAATAGAAAGACTTCTACTTGTTGCAACCAATGATTTAGTTTTAATGCATTGGTATCACCTTTGTATGGTTTTGTTTTCACTTGTTCTTAAATATTGAATAAACACTATGAGGGTATTATTGTATTGGAACTCAACTGCTCTTTCTCAGGTTCTTTCTGCTACTCCTTTTCCAGGTCTTCATTATGCCCCATTTTCTTATCTGACCTGATATATGATTTCCCGCTTCCAAATTCTCCAAATGGTTCAAGATTACTTGATAGAGCCACCATGAGGAGAGAAATATTGTAAGATATGTCAAAAAATTTCTCTTCCATGCTTGGAAATATCTACTTTATTGGAACTCGAGGGTAGTTCTAAACAACCTCGTTTTCCATGGCTAGCGTTCTATGAATTTATGCTTAAATTGATTCTTGGATACCTGCATATTTCAACAAATAACACAATAAAACCTACTCTAATACCAATATGATCTATAAATTGTCATGAATATTCCACTAGATAGTTCGTCACAACAAATCTAACAAAATAATGAAATCTTTACTGTGAATGTTAATTTCCTTTAGATCTCAGATTCTTTAATTATTGGTTTTCTACTTAAAATTTAAGAAATATATCTTGTGTGAAAAATAGATAATAGAAATAAATACCCACGCGCCATCCATAGATAAACAAAATATAGAACTTGGGAAACCGAATATGGGAGAAAACCTAGCTAGAATTTGAGGTCGCTATGCTCTATTTTATTCAAATGCAAGTACAAATAAAGATGCACTCTCTATGGAGTTTCCTTTGCCAATGTGGATTTTATGGATAATATAAGATCCCCCTCCTCTCGTATGTTCTCAAATTACCACTCCTAGGTTCTCTACTCAACTGTGGAACAAATACATTGCTAAAGAATTTAACCCCTTCTCCTCCTAGAGGCATGGTATTTAACATTGTTTGATAGCTATCTAGGGATAGGATTTTGACTTCCTCAACCCTCAACGATGATAATATTTTAGACCTTATAGAATATTCTTGAAATTCCATATGTGGCTATCCTAATATGCATGAGTAGTATAGGATAATGTGGCATCCATTAGTATCATGGTGGTCAACATAGTAGGCCAACTTGCGAGAGACATGTCATTCGCATACGAACTCAGATTGACACAATGTTACCACCGTTGGAAAGATATTGATGTGTAAAATAGCATAAAGGTGTCCAAGATCAAGTTAGGAAAGTTTTAACTCCAACTAGAATGATTGATTCTAATGTTACCTACCATTAGAATGATTGTGAAAGTCGATTCTTCCATTTATTTTCCACTTTAAAATAATGGAGATATATTAAAACTAATATAATGATCCAATATGGGTCCAATAGTGGGGAAAAGAGAGAGAGAGATAGAAAATGGGGGAGAAGGGAATAATGGGGGATAGAGAGGGGGTGGGAGGGAGTGAGAGAGTGGTGTGAGTTAAACGGGGAGTTAGACCTTATAGAATCTTCTTCAAATTCCATATGTGGCTATCCTAATATGCATGAGTAGTATAGGATAATGTGGCATCCATTAGTAGCATGGTGGTCAACATAGTAGGTCAACTTGCGAGAGACATGTCATTCGCATAGAAACTCAGATTGACACAATGTTACCACCGTTGGAAAGATATTGATGTGTAAAATAGCATAAAGGTGTCCAAGATCAAGTTAGGAAATTTTTAACTCCAAAAAAGTTGGTTTGATGTCTCTAAATGGATGTGGAAGGTTTCAAACCCCAATTTTCCAAATTAGGACCTACCATTAGAATGATTGTGAAAGTCGATTCCTCCATTTATTTTCCACTTTAAAATAATGGAGATATATTAAAACTAATATAATGATCCAATATGGATCCAATAGTGGGGAAAAGAGAGAGAGAGATAGAGAATGGGGGAGAAGGGAATAATGGGGGATAGAGAGAGGGTGGGAGGGAGTGAGAGAGTGGTGTGAGTTAAACGGGGAGAGAGAGATAGGGAAAGAGAGAGAGGGAGGGTGAGAAATATATAATGGGAGGGAGGGTGAGAGAGATATTGTGTAAGGTCCCACCAAGAAACTAAACTCAATCTAGTACTATTTTTTTAAAACTTTTATATAATTAAACCAACTAACTTAGAGTTATACATGTAAAATAATTATAATTATTATTAAAAAATAAATTAAAACTTTAATATTTAATTAAAAAATGTGTAATTCAAAGAGTTGTTAAATTTATTATAAATATACTTGGACAAAACTTGGATTTTAAAATCAAGAGTAAAGGCAAAACATGAAAACTACAACTATTTTGACATTTGAGCAAACACTTAGCATGCATGCAAGCTAAAAACCATTGATGCATTTCATAAAACACTTTTCATGCATGAAATCTACAACCATTGAGGAATTTAGTCAAACACTTTTCATGCATGTAATCTACATAAATTGAGGCATTTATTCAAGCAATTTCCCTACATGCACACTATAATTTGCCTACATGCACGTTATAGGAATATTGTAAATTAAATAATATACATAAAAATAATCATAAATAGATATGAAAATATACACATAAATAATTATAAATAATGTTCACAAATAAATAATTATAAATTATTTCATTCAAAGAAATTTCATTGGTTGGTTACCTGGACAAATAACAAGTTTAAGTTTGAGATACCTCATGATTACAATTGTTTCACAGTATATTGGGGTACCAGAATTTTTTTTTCTAGTTCTCATTAAAAAAAAAACCCTAATAATATCAATAAAACTAGTACATATGGTGTGAAATGTTCACTTGAGAACTAAACATTTCTATGTTTCTTTTTACAAGCCACACAACAACATAAATATTGGTTGCAAAATGTGATATCAAATAGATAGATTTAGGATGAATTTGAATATTTACTTATACACGCTCTATTAAGAAACATGGTAAATACATCCCATAAGAGCTATGGAAATATACATGTAAATAGTTATAAATAATTATTCAATATACAAACTCTATTAAGAAATATAGTAAATTCATTTCATAAAACCTATGAAAAATACAGACATAATTGGAATGTTGAGAAATAATTTTAAATAGTTGTGAAATATACACACAAATAACTATAAATAATAATTAAATATACACATTCTATTAAGAAATATAGTAAATACATTCTATAGGAGCTCTCAAAATATACACAGATAATTATAATGTCTAGAAACAACTATAAATAATTGTGAAAATATACATATAAATAATTAAAAATAATAATTAAATATAGACATTCTATTAAGAAATATAATAAATACATTCCATAAGAGATGCTACAGACGAACATATGATGGAGAAAGCTAATGTCCAAACATAGAGAATAATGGGTTATTGGATAGAACTGTAAGTCTTAAAATCTTAAAAAGGAATATCAATTTAAGAGTATGATATCTAAAATACATTCTCTCGCAAATTTTAAAGTACACTACAGCAATAATTTTAACTGATTATGTAATTATGGAAAATAGTCATACCTAAGGGAAGATTACTATCTATTAGGGAAATTACATGAACTCAATAAATTAATAAATCCACTGTAAAATGGGTAAACTAATAAACTTCACAATTAACTTCATTATTCAAAAAACATGTTATGGAAAACAATTATATGATAAACATAATTACAAACATTTAAACAAAGATAGTGATATTTATCGAACCTTTTGGTAGGCCATCTTTAAATTTCTCACCCCTAAAGAAATATATAGAATGATGAAAAAAATAGAAGAAGAAGAGAGAAAATTCCATCTTCTTTTCCTTTAACCGTGCATAAAAATTACTTTTATATATGCCATATAGTTCTTTGGTTACCTGAAATGTTAGCTAAAATAAATACTACCTAATACTCAATAATTGACCACATATAAATAGTACCTAATACTCAATAATTGACCACATATAATTAAATTGCAGAATTAAACATTTACCAGAAACCAATTGATTTTCTCCCTTTAGGAGCTCCACTTACCAACTCAAGACCAATCATTTTTCAACCCAAACTTATGGAGGGAGAAATTCTCCCCCTATAACCTCGTCGTTGTAAGAGCTCACATACAAATAAAGAGATAATAGGCTATTTAAGGAAGATGATCCCCTCTTCCTTCCAACACTACCCATATTTTACTCAACCAAGCCAAGATACCTACAGATCTAATTCAGAGCCAAGCTACCTAAGATCTAATTAAGAGATTCCAGAATCATTTCAACAACATAGATCTAATTCAAAGCCAAGCTACCTACAGATTAATTCAGAGACTCCATAATCATTTCAACAACATCTGGTTGCTCTCCAGGTCCCCCCCCATATCATGGGGATCCTTGTATATTTATAGGATTTGAGAGAGGTGGCACCTCACCTCTCATGCAAAATTAGTTATTTTTTAAAAATGAAATGATTTTTATTACTCTCCACCGCCTCTTCAGGTGGAAATCCCACATTTTTTTTAATTTTTAGCTAAATAATTAATTTTCTTAATATTCACCACTCCCATGTGTCATTTTTATATTATTTATTATTATTCATTTTTTTCAAATTAAATGTTTCACTTTTTTATTAAAAAGATAAATTAAAATTGGAAGCCCCTGAAAAGTGGCTAAATTTGGAATTAGATTAATCTAAGGTTTAACCTAGGTTATATTACCTGGTTGATCTGTACCCATAAGTGGTGATTTTTTGTTGGATAATAGGGATTCCACACCCCTATTATATACCTCTCCAGACTTATAAGGACTCCACATCCTTTCCTTGTACCTAAGACTTCATGTATTAGTAGATTTCAAACTCTGTGCCCTAATAGGTTTCATAGATCCAAGACTCCACATATTGATCTTCCATGGGTTAAGGAATCTATTCCCTAAACTCCATGACTTATCATCTATTATGCTCAAAACTGCATGTTTCCCTTAAGGTACTAGTTGTGAGCTCATACCCATCTGATGGTCTTGTTGGCAAGGTCTCGTTTCCCTAGACTTGGGCACATCATAAATGCATAGATTAATATCATTAATTTAAAATTCATATTAAATTAACTTAATCAAATTTTACTGAAATGTGTACATGACTTCCACAGTCATTTCTGATCTGAGCATCCTTGTTGGAAAGTAATTAATTTACCTACCAAATCTTATTCATTACAAGGTTAAGCATACATAATCATGAAAATCATGTAACATTACTATATCATAATCAAATATTTGTTCCACACAACAATGATCATCCATGTCACAATCATATATCCTAATCTATGTAACTAACCAAATGTAGAGAAGAAACATACACATAACAAGTTCTTAATCAAAATCAATCTGAAACACATAATCATAGACATAAGCACACATAAGGAGATACATAATCATGCATATATATATATATATATATATATATATATATATATATATATATATATTGGTGTTTACAATTCAACTGACCTAACCAAGTCCATAACATATAAGCCTGACATACATAATCCATCAAACATCACCCTCTTGGGGTAAACTTGGCCCAAAGTCTAATTAAAAAAAAAAAATAATACAAATGCATAGTATATGCATCATCCCAAGTTGCAAAACTAGGACTATATTGGTCCCATTAGACCTTTACTTGTTCCACCATGAGATGACTGAGATGTCAAGTGTGATGGTTAAATATACAAACTATAATTTCCTTTAGATCCCCCTTGTCAGTTACCTAGAAATGATGCCAATATAAATATGTGAAGGATCATGAACATGTTTACGGAATACTAAAACATGAAAGCCATCATGCATAGGATGCATAATTGTAGGTAGAGAAATACGATATGTCGCAGGTCCAGTATTTTATAATATCTCAAAAGGCCCAACAAAACGAGGAGATAGTTTATATCCCTTTCCAAATCTAATGGATATTTTATGAGGTTTTATGGGAAGAAAGACAAATCCCCCCTCTTCAAAAATACATTCCATTCTACGCATATCATCATAGCTCTTTTGTCTATCATGTCCCTCCTTCAATATTTTCCTTATACGAGATACCTATTCTTCCATTTATGGAATCATATTAGGTCTTAAAAATATTTGATCTTCCAATCTACCCCAACTTAGGGGTGTTTTACAAGGTATTCCATATAAAAACTCATAAGGTTCCATACGAGGTGTTAGGTAACTAACCTACCTAACCCCTCAAGTGGGTAGAATAACATATTTCCATGTAATAAAGGTTAATATTAATAAGGCCTATAAATAAGGAGGAATAAGTCAATTGTAAGAAGACCTAATAGAAGCTTCCACTTCTAGAAGGATATTCCTCTAGATTGTTCTTTTGGATATATAGTTTTAGTATAAATAAGAATAGAGGGTATGGGAATTTGTTTCTTGAAAAATTATTTTAATAGAGCTCTTCTCTTCTAGAGGTTTCCCCCTCGAAGAGGAAAGTGAACATTGTTTCCTATCAAGAAAGGTACAATTATGGTGTTGTGGTTCCATATAATTTGTTGTTCCATTGTTATCTCTACAACATTTCCGTATTTTTTTGCTATATTGGTATTATTCTCTACATTATTTTTCTATTCTACTAATATAATAGATTTGGTTTCTTACACCGGGAGAGTGATGATAACTATTATTGTAAGAATATTCCACTAGAGAAAGATATTCTTCCCACTTGATTTGTTGATCCCTCACTATTGGAAAATAATTTTGGAAATAATATACATAAAAATATTAAGTGTAGAAGATGCGTGAAAAAGAAGAAGGAATAATTGGGAGTGCGCAATTGAGGAACAACAAGGAGTATATTCCATAGTGAGAAGAATAAGGAAGATGAGAAAAAGAAGAAGAAGAAGGCAGAGGAATAAAATCAGATAATAAAGCAGGAGAACAAAACGAGTGAAAAGGAAGGATGACAACTCGGCGTGCTAAATATAGAAGGATGCGTAAAAGCCAGAAGAACAATAGTCAGACCAAGAAAGTAGCATGCAGATGGAAAAGAAGCTGAAAGAATCATGAATAGCAAGTTAAATTAAGTTATCATGTATTGTAATAGAGTTTTGGGGATGAAAAAAGTAGGATTTTAAGCCCTATAATTTGTGTATAAATATGTAATGGGTTGGGAGAATATGGGTTCATATAGGTTATTCTTAGTTCCTCGTTGCAGGTTCTTCTAGAGCAGTATTGTGGAGCATGTTCCAATTTGTCGATATTTCTCGTTAGTGGGAAGAGTGAAAGGACATGCTGAGAAGGAGAGAGCCTATGTCTGAATGCTAAGGAGAAGATGTAGAGAGAGAGAAAGTATTTCACTACAAAATTATTAGGCTATGATAAGGAAAGGATAACCATGATATATCTTTGTAATAATACTAAACAATCCTGATACAATTACCCAAAAGAATAATAAAGAAGATATTTCTTGTGAAGCTAGCCCAGAGTTTGTTGAACCACATTAACTACTGTGTTGAATGTATTTTGTGTGATTTTTCATGAATTCTTTTCGGATGCATATTAGAATAGATTTTTCTTATGTGTAATCATTGCACGATATTTACGAATGTTACATAAATGGGTTTACATGTTAATATGAAATATAATGGTAATATGAATATGAACTCACTAACTAGATAATGAATAACAAAGACAAAGCAATGCACACATAACCAATAAGTAAGAATGAATAAAATCATAACCTCCCATTCCCTCACTACTGTAGAAACTCGGTTCCTACAACCCCAATAGATACCTCAGGTGAGACTTCATCTACATGTAGGTGATTTCGAAAGGGCTAATTTCTAAAGTGTTTTTTGGTCAAGATAAAATAAAACCTAGGGTCCTACAATCGGGCATAGAAACAACAAATGGTTTCGTTGTCGGGACCCAAAACCTGTGATTGAGGGAATGTTTTGGAGGTTAACTAAGAAGGAAATATCATAATGTTTATAAGGGAAGGAAAAAAGTTTTTTTGGAAAGAGATTATAAACCCTCATATAAGTAACGAGCAACTGATGTAAAGGTATGTATACATAGATTTGCATGAAATATTCTTTGGTGAATTTCCAATTATTCTAATGGAGTGGTTAGAAATATTAGTGGATAATACTAGAAGGTACCAAAATGTAGTATTGAGGATTTGGACTCCTGAGTTGGTAAGAAAACTAAACTATGCAAGTACTAACACTTCTCACATAATTGATTTATGGTTGGATAGCATATTAGGAGGATATATTATAGATTTCGTAGTAGATTGTACGCAGTCATATAGTGTTGTAGAAAGATATTTATTCAAAGGTCCACAAGGAAGGTTAATGAAATCATTGGTTACGTGGATAAAGATGTTATTGTGTGATAAGTGCATGATGAAAATGGAGTTTGGTTGCTAAGGGGATTTGTACACATAAGAGATGAAAAGAGGATAGTCTGAGGACAAGAGAAAATTGAGGAAGGGAGGGACTGAGGATGTAGAGATACGAAAACGGTATACCAAAGGAAGAAGAAGAGTTTGTATAATTGCGCAGAGGAAGGAGGTACAAGAGGAGAGAGTCTGGGGATGAGAAAAGAGAGTCGCACAATGATCTAGAGGGGGGATGACCTTGTGCAATAATCCAAATCATGGAGATACCACATATAGCAGGAGAGGAAGAGGATTTCCATTCTAGTCCCATAATAGAAGAGTCATTCAATATCCCATTTTTGTCACCAAAGTCATAAATAACAGTTGAAGACTTATCAAAAGAACTTATAGCTAGCAAGGGAGGACAAATTAGTAGCAATCAGGGCAGTGGAATTAGTGCATAGAGTCAGTGTCAAACAACATCACCAAGAGGAGGGACTACACAAAGTAACATGGAAAGGGTATACAACACCCTCATATAGACTGAGTTCCATGGAGTTGGGTTAGAGGACCCAAAACAACATCAATTTGTCTGCGTGACAATTTGGGCTACTTAGAACATCCAGGATGAGGCTGTGAATATTGTGTAGGTGGAAACAACATTTATAGCTTGTGAGTTGGTTTAGTACATGAAGTAGCATAGTCTTATGCCTATAGGATAGGCCAGGACATTGGTAGATATAATACAAGCATTTTTGAAAGAGTTTAAGAAGCCAAAGTCTGAGTTGGAGTACATTACAGAGCTGAAGGAGATTAAACAGGTGCATACTGAATCAATCTGATATTTTGATCAAAGGTTCAAGGATATAATGGGTAGAATGAATTTCTATATCCCTTATCAAAAACATCAAGAGTGGTTTATTGCAGGATTTATACCACATATTTGTGGGCCCTTGATTCAACAGAATGTTGTGTCACAGCTCGAGGTTCTGGAAATTGAAATGAAATTTGAATCATCCCCTATAGGAGACAGTGGAGGGATGGTACAAGTTCATACATAGTTGTATGCATTGACAATTCAGTTAGAAGAACTTACAAAAGAGGAAGGGAAATGAGAATAGGTTTGGTGTACCAAGTGTAGGACCGAAGGCCATCACAAGAATGAATGCCCAACATTCACTCAGTATTTGGTGACTAGAGCGACAAATCCATTACCAGGAGGGGGGTATTGCAAGATATGTAAGAAATGGGGACATCATCCAACTTAGTGTACATTATTGTAGAATTATCAAAGTACATCAAGGAACTTGTTTTGCAATTTTTTCAAGTCAGTCAGACATGAAGAGAAGGACTGTCGTGCATGTGATTTGATGAGGGAGCGTACATCATATATGTACATGATTCATGAGGAGAATGTTGCAACAGATGGAGGTGGTCCATGGTATAATAACTAGAGGGGATTTAATCTAGGGAATAGAGGAAGTTTTGGTAGAGTTTGATTGATAGCATGAAGATGACCGATAATATGTTATAATTGTAATCAACTGGGACATTTATCCCATGATTTCTCGAATTTGTATACAACGTGCACATACTCTATAGAATTGGACCATTTGAAAGAATATTGTCCTCAAATAGTTGTGAAATGACAAGTAAGAGGGAATCCAAACTAGAATCCATGTCATAATGTACATAAAATATCAGTGGAGAAATGCAACAAAGGGCCAAGAATAGTAGTTGTTACACATGAAGGGGATAGAATGGCGGCTAATGTGATGAATGGAGGGAAGCAAGATGAGAAATTGGTAAGTAACTCAATAGGTTCTATGCCAATGTTTGATCCTCAACAAGAATAGGAGACATATCAGAGGGAAATAAAAGAGCTTCTTGAATAGGATTGGGGAGCATCAACATCACCTGTGCCTCATGTTGGAGATTCTTATACATTTTAATTTGTATAACATGACTATTTGGATGGATGATTATGTTGAACCTAATACATATTTTTCACTGATTTGGAGAAGTATCATTTTGTGTGCATCAGAATCAGAGGAAGTTCTAAATTATTGGTGGCAGAGGATGCATGAAGTATCAACTAGATGATGTGCACACATGACCCGATCCTTGCACTGGATTGGAACAAAGCTATGTGATCCACCTAAGTATGATGGATTGATTGATATAAGTTTTTTTCTAAATGAATTTGAGTTACAGGTACCCGAACAACAAAGGTTTTTCATAAAATATGTTTTCCTAAAAGTGACTTTAGCCAGATGGTGGTTTGCACATAGTGAGGGGATGAAAAACTAGTCACAGTGTAGAAGGATAATTCAGGCGAGATTTGGTACCAAGTTAGAAAATATTATGCAGAAGTATATAGGGGAGATTGATCCATCAAGTCATGTTGACCAGTGCAAAACCTTATGGAATTTAGTCCTGGAAACATAATGGACACAATTCCGAAGAACTGGTATTTCGAATAGGAAATGTGCAGAGAGATAAGAATATGGGACAACGTGGTCTAGTGTTTCAAGGTCACATTTACATTTGAAAATGAATCCACATTAATGGATGCACTGTTAAAGGCTATTCGAACAAAAATATTTTTAGTAGAAGGGACGATGGAGGTGGTACCAGTCTGCAATGTGTACATATCTTCGATGATTGTTCATGAGTTATTGGAGTGATACAATGTTTCTAAGGAAGAAAATGATGAAGAATATCTTGAGAATGTACAATTACTTGAAACAGAAGGAGAACAAGAAGTAGAAGGGCCAGATATTGAGTCTGCCACATATACAAATCCCATAAAGACACGAAAGGAAAATATTTGGATGATAGAGAATCCAAAGTTTGCACAGATAGGGGATTATAGGAGTGATGAGACAATAGAGAATATTGTAGACTTACCATGTGAATATCAGGACCTAATCCAAACTACATTCTCAAAGATGAAGGGGATAGTTGGGGACTTAGGTGAGATGAATATTTTGTTGAAACCAGGCGCTAATTTAGTGCGATAGATACCTTACAGGTTAAATACGAAGTACAAAGAGAAGGAGAAAGATGAAATATATAGAATTTTGGATGTAAGGATCATTGAACCCATGGAGGAGTTAGAGTGGATCAATCCAATGGTTGTTCAAGAAAATAATACAGGAGGAATCATGATTTCCATGGATCTGAGGAAGTTGAATGATGCATGTTTACATGACCCATTTCCAACACCATTCATTGATGAGGTATTGGAGAATATAGCAGGAAAATGA
>JASDQU010371062.1:87198-113141 GCA_032191745.1 Picea mariana
GGGGGAGAGAGAGATAGGGAAAGAGAGAGAGGGAGGGTGAGAAATAAATAGTGGGAGGGAGGGTGAGAGAGAGATATTGTGTAAGGTCCCACCAAGAAACTAAACTCAATCTAGTTTTGTTTTTTTTTTATTTTATATAACTAAACCAACTAACTTAGAGCTATAGATATAAAATAATTATAATTATTATTAAAAAATAAATTAAAACTTTAATATTTAATTGAAAAATGTGTAATTCAAAGGGTTGTTAAATTTATTATAAATATACTTGGACAAAACTTGGATTTTTAAATCAAGAGTAGAGGCAAAACATGAAAACTACAACTATTTTGACATTTGAACAAACACTTAGTATGCATGCAAGCTAAAAACCATTGATGCATTTCATAAAACACTTTTCATGCATGAAATCTACAACCATTGAGGAATTTAGTCAAACACTTTTCATGCATGCAAGCTACAAAAATTGAGGCGTTTATTCAAGCAATTTCCCTACATGAACACTATAATTTGCCTACATGTGCACGTTATAGGAATATTGTAAATTAGATAATATACATAAAAATAATCATAAATATGAAAATATACACATAAATAATTATAAATAATTTTCACAAATAAATAATTATAAATTATTTCATTCAAAGAAATTTCATTGGTTGGTTACCTGGACAAATAACAAGTTTAAGTTTGAGATATCTCATGATTACAATTGTTTCACAGTATATTGGGGTAGCAGAATTTTTTTTTTCCAGTTCTCATTAAAAAAACAAAACCCTAATAATATCAATAAAACTAGTACATATGGTGTGAAATGTTGACTTGAGAACTAAACATTTCTATGTTTCTTTTTACAAGCCACACAACAACATAAATATTGGTTGCAAAATGTGAAATCAAATGGATAGATTTAGGATGAATTTGAATATTTACTTATACACGCTCTATTAAGAAACATGGTAAATACATCCCAAGAAATATACATGTAAATAGTTATAAATAATTATTCATAATTATTCAATATACAGACTCTATTAAGAAATATAGTAAATTCATTCCATAAAACCTATGAAAAATACAAACATAATTGGAAAGTTGAGAAATAACTTTAAATAGTTGTGAAATATACACACAAATAACTATAAATAATAATTAAATATACACATTCTATTAAGAAATATAGTAAATGCATTCTATAGGATCTCTCAAAATATACACAGATAATTATAATGTCTAGAAACAACTATAAATAATTGTGAAAATATACATATAAATAGTTAAAAATAATAATTAAATATAGACATTCTATTAAGAAATATAATAAATACATTCCATAAGAGATGCTACAAAAGAACATATGATGGAGAAAGCTAATGTCCAAACATAGAGAATAATGGGTGATTGGATAGAACTGTAAGTATTAAAATGTTAAAAAGGAATATCAATTTAAGAGTATGATATCTAAAATACATTCTCTCACAAATTTGGAAGTAGACTACAACAATAATTTTAACTGATTATGTAATTATGGAAAATAGTCATACCTAAGGGAAGATTACTATCTATTAGGGAAAATACATGAACTCAATAAATTAATAAATCCACTGTAAAATGGGTAAATTAATAAACTTCACAATTAACTTCATTATTCAAAAAACATGTTATGGAAAACAATTATATGATAAACATAATTACAAACATTTAAACAAAGATAGTGATATTTATTGAAACCTTTTGGTAGGCCATATTTAAATTTCTCACCCCTAAAGAAATATATAGAATGATGAAAGAAATAGAAGAAGAAGAGAGAATATTCCACCTTCTTTTCCTTTAACCTTGCATAAAAATTACTTTTATATATGCCATATAGTTCTTTGGTTACCTGAAATGTTAGCTAAAATAAATACTACCTAATACTCAATAATTGACCACATATAAATACTACCTAATACTCAATAATTGACCACATATAATTAAATTGCAGAATTAAACATTTACCATAAACCAATTGATTTTCTCCCTTTAGGAGCTCCACTTACCAACTCAAGACCAATCATTTTACCACCCAAACTTATGTAGGGAGAAATTATCCCCCTATAACCCCCTCGTTGTAAGAGCTCACATAGAAATAAAGAGATAATAGGCTATTTAAGGAAGATGATCCCCTCTTCCTTCCAACACTACCCATATTTTACTCAACCAAGCCAAGATACCTACAGATCTAATTCAGAGCCAAGCTACCTAAAATCTAATTAAGAGACTCCATAATCATTTCAACAACATAGATCTAATTCAGAGCCAAGCTACTTACAGATTAATTCAAAGAGTCCAGAATCATTTCAACAACATCTGGTTGCTCTCCAGGTCTCCCCCCCCCTATCATGGGGATCCTTGTATATTTATAGGATTTGAGAGAGGTGGCACCTCACCTCTCATGAAAAATTAGTTATTTTTTTAAAATGAAAATATTTTTATTACTCTCCACCGCCTCTTCATGTGGAAATCTCGCATTTTTTTTTTAATTTTTAGCTAAATAATTAATTTTCTTAATATTCACCACTCCCATGTGTCATTTTTATATTATTTATTATTATTCATTTTTTTCAAATTAAATGTTTCACTTTTTTATTAAAAAGATAAATTAAAGTTGAAAGCCCCTGAAAAGTGGGTAAATTTGGAATTAGATTAATCTAAGGTTTAACCTAGGTTATATTACCTGGTTGATCTGTACCCATAAGTGGCGATTTTCCGTTGGATAATAGGGATTCCACACCCCTATTATATACCTCTCCAGACTTATAAGGACTCCACATCCTTTCCTTGTACCTAAGACTTCATGTATTAGTAGATTTCAAACTCTGTGCCCTAATAGGTTTCATAGATCCAAGACTCCACATCTTGATCTTCCACAGGTTTAGGAATCTATGCCCTAAACTCCATGACTTATCATCTATTATGCTTGAAACTGCATGTTTCCCTTAAGGTACTAGTTGTGAGCTCATACCCATCTGATGGTCTTGTTGGCAAGGTTTTGTTTCCCTAGACTTGGGCACATCATAAATGCATAGATTAATATCATCAATTTAAAATTCATATTAAATTAACTTAATCAAATTTTACTGAAATGTGTACATGACTTCCATAGTCATTTATGATCTGAGCATCCTTGTTGGAAAGTAATTAATTTCCCTACCAAATCTTATTCATTACAAGGTTAAGCATACATAATCATGAAAATCATGTAACATTACTATATCATAATCAAATATTTGTTCCACACAACAATGATCGTCCACGTCACAATCATATATCGTAATCTATGTAACTAACCAAATGTAGAGAAGAAACATACACATAACAAGTTCTTAATCAAATTCAATCTGAAACACATAACCATAGACATAAGCACACATAAGCAGATACATAATCATGCATATATATATATATATATATATATATATATATAGATATTGGTGTTTACAATTCAACTGACCTAACAAAGTCCATAGCATATAAGCCTGACATACATAATCCATCAAACATCACCCTCTTTGGGTGTCAAAAAACTATACTAGTCAAGATGGGACATTACATACGTCCCTTATTGGGATAAACTTGGCCCAAAGTTTAATTAAAAAAAAATAAAAATTACAAATGCATAGTATATGCATCCTCCCAAGTTGCAGAACTAGGACTATATAGGTCCCATTAGACCTTTACTTGTTCCACCATGAGATGACTGAGATGTCAAGTATGATGGTTAAATATACAAACTATATTTTCCTTTAGATCCCCCTTGTCAGTTACCTGGAAATGATGCCAATATAAATATGTGAAGGATCATGAACATGTTTACGGAATACTAAAACATGAAATTCATCATGCATAGGATGTATAATTGTAGGTAGAGAAACATGATATGTCACAGGTCCAATATTTTATAATATCTCAAAAGGCCCAACAAAACGAGGAGATAGTTTATATCCCTTTCCAAATCTAATGGATATTTTATGAGGTTTTACTGGAAGAAAGACAAATCCCCCCTCTTCAAAAATATGTTCCATTCTATGCATATCATCATATCTCTTTTGTCTATCATGTCCCTCCTTCAATATTTTCCTTATATGAGATATCTATTCTCCCATTTATGGAATCATATTAGGTCCTAAAAATATTCGATCTTCCAATCTACCCCAACTTAGGGGTGTTCTACAAGGTATTCCATATAAAAACTCATAAGGTTCCATATGAGGTGTTAGGTAACTAACCTACCTAACCCCTCAAGTGGGTAGAATAACATATTTCCATGTAATAAAGGTTAATATTAATAAGGCCTATAAATAAGGAGGAATAAGTCAATTGTAAGAAGACTTAATAGAAGCTTTCGCTTCTAGAAGGATCTTCCTCTAGATTGTTCTTTTGGATATATAGTTTTAGTATAAATAAGAATAGAGGGTATGGGAATTTGTTTCTTGAAAAATTATTGTAATAGATCTCTGCTCTTCTAGAGGTTTCCCCCTCGAAGAGGAAAGTGAACATTGTTTCCTATCAAGAAAGGTACAATTATGGTGTTGTGGTTCCATATAATTTGTTGTTCCACTGTTTTCTCTATAGCATTTTCGTATTTTTTTGCTATATCGGTATTATTCTCTGCATTGTTTTTCTATTCTACTAATATAATAGATTTGGTTTCTTACACCGGGAGAGTGATGATAACTATTATTGTAAGAATATTCCACTAGAGAAAGATATTCTTCCCACTTGATTTGTTGATCCTTCACTATTGGAAAAGTATTTTGGAAATAATATACATGAAAATACTAAGTGTAGAAGATGCATGAAGAAGAAGAAGGAATAATTAGGAGTGCACAATTGAGGCACAACAAGGAGTATATTGCATAGTGAGAAGAATAAGGAAGATGAGAAAAAGAAGAAGAAGAAGGAAGAGGAATAAAATCATATAATAAAGCAAGAGAAGAAAACAAGTGAAAAGGAAGGATGACAACTCGACGTGCTAAATATAGAAGGATGCGTAAAATCAAGAAGAACAATATTCAGACTGAGAAAGTAGAATGCAGATGGAAAAGCAACTGAAAGAATCTTGAATAGCAAGTTAAATTGAGTTATCATGTATTGTAATAGGTTTTGGGGATGAAAAAAGTAGGATTTTAAGCCCTATAATTTGTGTATAAATATGTAATGGCTTGGGAGAATATGGGTTCATATAGGTTATTCTTAGTTCCTCGTTGTGGGTTCTTCTAGAGAAGTATTGTGGAGAATGTTCCAATTTGTCGATATTTCTCGTTAGTGGGAAGAGTGAAAGGACATGCTGAGAAGGAGAGAGTCTATGTCTGAATGCTAAGGAGAAGATGTAGAGAGAGAGAAAGTATTTCACTACAAAATGATTAGGATATGAGAAGGAAAGGATAACCATGATGCATCTTTGTAATAATACTGCACAATCCTGATACAATTACCCAAAAGAATAATAGAGAAGCTAGTTGTTGTGAACCTAGCCCAGAGTTCATTGAACCACATTAACTACTGTGTTGAATATCTTTTGTGTGATTTTTCATGGATTCTTTCCAAATGCATATTAGAATAGATTTTCCTTATGTGTAATCATTGCACAATAGTTACAAATGTTACATAAATGGGTTTACATGTTAATATGAAATATATTGGTAATATGAGTATGAACTCACTAACTAGCTAATGAATAACAAAGACAGAACAATGCACACATAACTAATAAGTAAGAATGAAGAAAATCATAACCTCCCATTCCCTCGCTACTGTAGAAACTTAGTTCCTACAACTCCAATAGATACCTCGGGTGAGACTTCGTCTACATGTAGGTGATTTCGAAAGGGCCAATTTCTAAAGTGTTTTTTGGTCAAGATAAAATAAAACCTAGGGTCCTACAACCGGGCATAAAAACAACAAATGGTTTCGTTGTCGGGACCCAAAACCTGTGATTGAGGGAATGTTTTGGAGGTCAACCAAGAAGGAAATATCATAATGTTTATAAGGGAAGGAACAAAAGTTTTTTTGGAAAGAGATTATAAACCCTCATATAAGTAATGAGCAACTGATGTAAAGGTATGTATACATAGATTTGCATGAAATCTTCTTTGGTGAATTTCCAATTATTCTGACGGAGTGGTTAGAAATATTAGTGGATAATACTCGAAGGTACCAAAATGTAGCATTGAGGATTTGGACTCCTGAGTTGGTAAGACAACTGAATTATGCAAGTAATAACACTTCTCACACAATTGATTTCTGGTTGGATAACATATTAGGAGGATATATTATAGATTTCGCAGTAGATTGTACCCAGTCATATAGTGTTGTAGAAAGATATTTATTCAAAGGTCCAAAAGGAAGGTTAATGAAATCATTGGTTACGTGGATAAAGATGTTATTGTGTGATAAGTGCATGATGAAAATGGAGGTTGGTTGCTAAGGGGATTTGTGCACATAAGAGATGAAAAGAGGATAGTCTGATGACAAGAGAGAATTAAGGAAGTGATGAAGAAGGAAGGGAGGGACTGAGGATGCAGAGATACAAAAAGGGTATACCAAAGGAAGAAGAAGAGTTTGGATAATTGCGCAGAGGAAGAAGGTACACGAGGAGAAAGTCTGGGGCTGAGAAAAGAGAGTCGCACAATGATCCAGAGGGGGGATGACCTTGTTCAATAATCCAAATCGTGAAGATACCACATATAAAAGTAGAGGAAGAGGATTTCCATTCTAGTACCACAATAAAAGAGTCATTCAATATCCCATTTTTGTCACCACAGTCATAAATAACAGTTGAAGACTTATCAAAAGCACTTATAGCTAGCAAGGGAGGACAAAGTAGTAGAAATCAGGGCAATGGAATTAGTGCAAAGAGTCAGAGTCAAACAACATCACCAAGAGGAGGGACTACAAAAAGTAACATGGAAAGGGTAGACAACACCCTCATATAGACTGAGTTCCATGGACTTCGGTCAGATGACCCAAAACAACATCAATTTGTCTGCGTGACAATTTGGGCTACTGAGAACATCAAGGATGAGGCTGTGAATATTGTGTAGGTGGAAACAAAATTTATAGCTTGTGAGTTGGTTTAGTACATGAAGTAGCATTGTACGACACCTATAGGACAGGCCAAGACATTGGCAGAGATAATACAAGAATTTTTGAAAGAGTTTAAGAAGCCAAATTCTGAGTTGTAGTACATTACAGAACTGAAGGAGATTAAACAGGTGCATACTGAATCAATCTGAGATTTTGATCAAAGGTTCAAGGATATAATGGGTAGAATGAATTTCTATATCCCTTATCAAAAACATCAAGAGTGGTTTATTGCAGGATTTATACCACATATTTGTGGGCCCTTGATTCAACAAAACGTTGTGTCACAGCTTGAGGTTCTCGAAATTGAAATGAAATTTGAATCGTCCCCTATAGGAGACAGTGGAGGGATGGTGCATGTTCATACATAGTTGTATGAATTGAAAATTCAGTTGGAAGAACTTACAAAAGAGGAAGGGAAATGAGAATAGGTTTGGTGTACCAAGTGTAGGACTGAAGGCCATCACAAGGATGAATGCCCAACATTCACTCAGTATTTGGTGACTAGAGCGCCAAATCCATTACCAGGAGGGGGGTATTGCAAGATATGTAAGAAATGGGGACATCATCTAATTGAGTGTACATTATTGTAGAATTATCACAGTACATCAAGGAACTTGTTTTGCAATTTTTTCAAGTCAGTCAGACATGAAGAGAAGGACGGTCATGCATTTGATTTGATGAGGGAGGGTACATCATATATGTACATGATTCATGAGGAGGATGTTGTAACAGATGGAGGTGGTCCATGGTATAATAACCAGAGGGGATTTAATCTATGGAATAGAGGAAGTTTTGGTAGAGTTTGATTGATAGGATGAAGATGACCGATAATATGTTATAATTGTAATCAGTTGGGACATTTATCCCATGATTTCTCAAATCTGTATGCAACGTGCACATACTCTATAGAATTGTATCATTTGAAAGACCGTTGTCCTCAAATAGTTGTGAAATGACAAGCAAGAGGGAATCCAAACTAGAATCCAATTCAGAATGTACATAAAATATCAGTGGAGAAATGTAACGAAGGGCCAAGAATAGCAGTTGTTACACATGAAGGGGATAGAACAGGGGCTAATGTGATGAATGGAGGGAAGCAAGATGAGAAATTGGTAAGTAACTCAACAGGTTCTATGCAAATGTTTGATCCTCAACAAGAATAGGAGACATATCAGAGGGAAATAAAAGAGCTTCTTGAATAGGATTGGGGAGCATCAACATCACCTGTGCCTCAGGTCAGAGATTCTGCTACATTTTAATTTGTATAACGTGACTATTTGGATGGATGATTATGTTGAAACTAATACAAAATTTTCACTGATTTGGAGAATTATCATTTTGTGTGCATCAGAATCAGAGGAAGTTCTAAATTATTGGTGGCAGAGGATGCATGAAGTATCAACTAGATGATGTGCACGCATGACCCGATCCTTGCACTAGATTGGAACAAAGCTATGTGATCCACCTAGGTATGATGGATTGACTGATATAAGTTTTTTTCTAAATGAATTTGAGTTATAGGTACCCAAACAACAAAGGTTTCTGGTAAAATATGTTTTCCTAAAAGTGACTCCAGCCAGATGGTGGTTTGCACATAGTGAGGGGATGAAAAACTGGTCATAGTGTAGAGGGATAATGCAAGCGAGATTTGGTACTAAGTGAGAAAATATTATGCAGAAGTATACATGGGAGATTGATCCATCAAGTCATGTTGACAAGTGCAAAACCTTATGGAGTTTAGTCCTGGAAACATAATGGACACACATATTTATACATACAATGGACACACATATTTATACATACAATGGACACAATTCCGAAGAACTGGTATTTGGAATAGGAAATGTGCAGAGAGATAAGAATATGGGACAACGTGGTCTAGTGTTTCAATGTCACATTTACATTTGAAAATGAATCCACATTAATGGATGCACTGTTAAAGGCTAATCAAACCAAAATATTTTTAGTAGAAGGGACGATGGAGGTGGTACCAGTCTGCAATGTGTACATATCTTCGATGATTGTCCATGATTTATTGGAGTGATACAATGTTTCTAAGGAAGAAAATGATGAAGAATATCTTGAGAATGTACAATTACTTGAAACAGAAGGAGAATAAGAAGTAGAAGGGCCAGATATTGAGTCTGCCACATATACAAAGCCCATAAAGACACGGAAGGAAAATATTTGAATGATAGAGAATCCAAAGTTTGCACAGATAGGGGATGACAGGAGTGATGAGACAATAGAGAATATTGTAGACTTACCATGTGAATATTCGAACCTAATCCAAACTACATTCTCAGAGATGAAGGGGATAGTTGGGGACTTAGGTGAGATGAATATTTTGTTGAAACCAGGTGCTAATTTAGTGTGATATATACCTTACAGGTTAAATACGAAGTACAAAGAGAAGGCGAAAGATGAAATATATAGAATGTTGGATGTAACGATCATTGAACCCATGGAGGAGTTAGAGTGGATCAATCCAATGGTTGTTCAAGAAAATAATACAGGAGGAATCATGATTTCCATGGATCTGAGGAAGTTGAATGATGCATGTTTACATGACCCATTTCCAACACCATTCATTGATGAGGTATTGGAGAATATAGCAGGAAAATGAATGTACTCTTTCATATATGGATTCTCAAGGTACCATCAAATAAAAATTATGCAGGAAGACTGATACAAAACTACTTTCATGAGAAAGTGGAGACGTTATCACTATACAATAATTCACTTTGGAATGAATAATTCCCTTGTAGTGTTTTCCATAGTTGTGGTTGCAACATCCAAGGAATTTATTCATAAGTTCCTTGAAGTGTACTTGGATCATTGGATTGTCTTTAGTCTACTGAAGGATCACATAGAAGTAATCAATATAATGTTGGATAGGTGTGGATAGTTCCAGATTTCACTATACTTGAATAAGTTTATTTTTTGTGCATCATTTGGAATTTTGTTGGGCCGGCCATCTGCAAGCAGAGATTACTAGCCCATCCAGCCAAGATTTCACTAATTCTATATTTATAACCACCTATAGAAATCATACAAATAAGGGAAAATATGGGTAGCACAGGGTATTATAGGAAGTTTATAAAAGGATATGTGTAGATCACATCATGAATAAAAAAGTTTTTGAAGAAGAAAGTGAAGTTACAATGGAACGAAGACTGTCAGAAGGGTTTGGATACCTTAAAGCAAAAACTAGTGAGAACGCCGATTTTAATTTTTCTAGATTCGAACAAGGAGTTCCATATTCATGTATATGCATCTTCCATAGATTTGGGTGAAGTAATATCTTAACTAAGGGAGGAAGACATAGATCACCCAATTTCATTTGCTACTAGGAAGTTGTCCATAGCAGAGAATAATTAGACCAATACAAAATGAGAAGGATTGCAATCAGTATATGTGCTACAAAAGTTCAGAAAATATTTATTTGGATCTCACTTTAATATGTACATAGACCATTCTACTCTAAAATACTTAGTGAACAAGCCGATGTTAGGAGGGAGAACATGTAGATGGCTATTTTTATTTTAGGAATACGACTTTGATGTTGTGGTGAAACCTGGGAAGTTGAATGTAGGACCATATCATCTATCGCATATACTATCAGGATAAGATGCATGCAATTTATATGACAACTTACCAGATGCACAACCATTTGTATTCAAAATGGTGGATGATTACTTCTTGGACATCACGCAATTTTTAAGTACAGTAATGGCTCCATCGGACATGACAATGGACTAGAAGAAACAATTTGTAGTTAAAGAATATAATTATCAATTGATTGCAGGGAATTTATACAAGTTGGGAGAAGACAAAATATTAAGACGATGTATGTTGGAACATGAAATATCAATGATACTAGCAGAAGTGCATGAGAATATTGCAGGAGGACATTATGCAGGGAAAGAGACTACACAAATGTGTTTTTATGTAGGGCTCTGGTGGCCCACACTTCAAAAAGATGCTAAGGAATACTTCCACTCATGTGATGTATGTAAAAGAGTGGGAAATCCATCTAGGAGGGATGTAATTCCTTTAAATGGCCCACAGGTTATGTTGCAAGAATTTCATAAATGGGTCATAGACTTTGTGGGGCCAATAAACCCACATGAAAGAAGATCAAGGGAAATGTACATAATCACTACGATGAAGTATTTGACTAGATGGGAAGAAGCAACACCAACCACAGACTGCACCATAGATACTTCTGTGATATTTTTGTTTGAGAATGTAGTCACACGATTTGGATGTCCACAGATATTACTCAATGATCAAGGAACACACTTCCTAAATAAGGAATATGCAACATTGACTAAGGAGTTTCAAATTCATCATCAAAAGAGTACCCCATATCTTTCTTAGGGAAATGGGATAGGGGAAGCTTTCAATAAAATTCTGGAGAATGCTTTGACAAAGATCTATAATGTAGGGAGAGATGATTGGGACTTAAGAGTTCTTTCATTTTATGGGCTTATAGGACTACATGTAAAAAGTTAATAGGATATTGTTAAGAACCAAGATAGACCTCTCTAGCTACCTTACAGATATATACCTTTCAGGTTGGTCTATAGAAAATAAGTAGTGATGCCAATGGAGTTTATTTTACCTAGCACGTGCATTGAAAAAATCACTGATCTTTCAGACTCACACGCAATAAAGGAGAAATTGTCACAGTTGGTACAACTTGAGGAAGATCAATTTTTTGCAGATTTCGTCAACAAGTTCAGAAGGAAAGAAAGAAGGAATGACATGATCAACACATTAAAAATAAGAAGTTCCAAGCGGGATAATTAGTATTACTTTATCACAATAACTTTATGCAACATCTAGGGAAGTTTTGAATGCATTGGTTAGGACCCTATGTGATTCCACATGTGACAGAGGTAGGTGTTGCATAGTTGGAAACCTTGAATGGATAATTCATTGGAGGATTGGTGAATGGAAGTCGTTTGAAACTCTATAGAGATGGTTGACAATCTACACAGTAATATGAACTATTCTATAACACATATATCATAGCAACTATACTATAGTAGGAAGGAAAAACACACCAAACATAGAAAAAGTAGAAGAAAGAAGAAAAGCCAATAAAAATTGGATATAGAAAAAGAAAAATATTATAGAGTACCAAGGAATAAGAAATTGATTAGAAGGAATGATTATTGCACATTAGGATGGAAATGCACCAATTAAGACAATAATACACAAAAGAGAAATATCACGAAGAAGAAAATATTGAAGCGAGAATAATTGCACAATATGGTACTGGTAGGACCATTAAAAGGCATTAAAAAAATAAAACGATGGCTAGAAAGTGGTAGTGACAGGTCATAAAGATGCCATATAATATCAAATGGTAAAACTCATTGAAAGTTATGAAAGATTGGTAGTACGAGGACAAAATAACACAAAGGATTTGGTAATAAATTCGCATATATTTAACCATTCATCAACCACGTTGGTGGATTGTACAAGTGAGTTAAGGAGTGAAGAGACATGAACAGTTGGAAAGAAGGCGCAAAATAAGTTGAGAGTCACAAAGAAAGAATCATTGTTACTAAGAGTTGAATACAAGAGAGAGTGAGCCATATCAAATCAGAGTGAACTAGAGTGACTCAAAGCCAAACTACAACTGCTCCAACACAGACACAAAGAAACTAAATAAACCTGTCACATGAAGCAATGGCACTGCCGAAGGTTGGAGTTCCATCAACAATGGCACATAAGAAATTGAAATGACCATTAGTTTCACCAGAGGTCTAGGAAACACCTGGAGCTTTATCTTCACAAGAAAGCTTCCACAAGGATTATATCCTACCAAGGAAATACAATGCATCGTAAGTCAAAGTACCAAGAGATGGAAAATAGTTGATGGAAACATTGTCAATCCCACCTGTTGTAAGTAGTGAAGGGGACATGATCAACAATTTTATCGCCTTCAAAATTGTATATCAAGATATCATAGACGAGAATAGGTTTCCCAAGTGAGATAGGGAAAAACACGTGTGCACTAAGAGCATGTCGGGAACATGAGATATAGTGTTGGAAATGCAGGTGTGGGAAATAGGACTCAAGAAATTGGGAATATTGAACCTATTGGAGGTTCCACACTTTAGATGTAGCCTAGAAATCAATGATTGTGTTAAGTTACTCCTTAGTTGCATCCATGGGGGTAAACTATGACTTGACCCATCGGTGTCAATTAATATTGCATTGATTGTGTAGATCAAAGGGATACCGAAAGAAGGAGAGGATCTAACCACCTTGTTCAACAAACGAGGAGAGAGAGGCCTATCAAAATCCATGAAGGAGAAGTTTCACACCTTTAGGGGGAAAGGGGGATTGGATGTCATGAACATGAATGATGACAATGTTTGGTTTGTGATGTAGGTATTGGCTTGCAAATTGTTGCATAAGTGTCGCAAGGACAAAGTATAGCCCAGAGTGATCACAACTACAGAAAAATGATTAGAAGGGGTCCAAATGAATTGGGCCACCTTATTGTTCAATACATTTTTGACAGACTATATCGAGGCCCAAGAGAAGGGTAGAAAATTTCATTATGATTAGATTTTTCTTTTGATTGCACTAGTAGGATGGAAGGAACTAGGCTATTAACAACATATGGCAAAAAAAGGTATAGGTAATATGGCCGCGAGGTATGCCAACTTATGGAATATGACAAACAAAAGGAGGCAATAGGACAATAATTTTACATTTTTTGTATAATTTGATAACATCGAGCATATAATATCACATACACCATGCACCATAGCTAAAATAGTAGAAACCTACAAGGATATTGTGCGGTTAAAAGAAGGGATGAAACACATGTACATTCAGGAAAAGAAGGATCATGCGCATCAGTGGCTTCCAACCAAATACAGGTTGACAACAAAGGATGTATGCCTAATTTCGAATGATTGAGAATATGGGTGGAAATCCCTCATAGAAAAAATGCGACACTCGAAAGATGAAGAAGAACAAGACAAGGGGGATGAAGAACTGGATGAGGGGCAGGGGAATGACTAGAACAATGGAGAGGGAAACACAACTGGCCCATCAACAACAAAGGAACAACAAAAATTCCCCACGGAAGGAGTGAAATGAAAGGATAAGGGGAAGGAGCCAACAAGAGATGCATGCAAGAAGAAAAAAGTGCATAAGACACCCCCATTCTAGAAGGTGCAGGATCAGTTTGTGACACTACAACAAATTTTGAATATAGCCAAAATAAAATCAGAGCACAGAGTGGGTGGACAATCGAGAACAAGTTCGGTAGAGGAAGAACATATTGTTCATCCAGTCTTGATTGATCTAGAAGAGGGGCATCATATGTTACAAATAGGGATATATGAAATTTAGTTACCAATGCCTGAACTATAGGAAAAGATGAAGAAAGTGAGCCACTTGAACATATTGGTATCATGGATTCCCATACACTTATTACAAATATTGAAAATAGTAATTTTCATGATATCAAGATCTAAGTAGATGAAGCACACCGGGAACTAACCAAAGTTATCAATGAAAGTGCTCATTTGTAGCAACAATATGACATTGCGATCCAACACAGGATATAATTTGAAGGCAGAGTGGAGGAAGCAATGGAAGACAAGAACAAGGCCAAGGAAAAGTTAAGGAAAGATATAAGGAAAAGGATGAAGCTGAGATTATGGTGTAGAAGACATATGCGTTCATCCAGAAGTTATACAAGGAAATTAGAGAAGTCTCTATAGTAGTAGAGTCTACTATGAAAGAGAAGCTATTCAATATTAGAGAAGTAATCAAAGGATTGCAATCGAATATTTTTTCTTTTTAAGTAAAAAAGGAAGTTCTTGCTATATTAATTGGAAAAAATTGCAGCTGTACTTAGGTTGTCATCTGTTCCACCGCTGAAGTGGAAACTGAAACAGTGTAATCCCTTGTTCAAAATAGATAGTTTTCCCTCAGTCCCGCCTGAAGGAAATCAATGCTGATGGGATTTCATTGTCTGAACTATGACTATTGTCTTGCAGAAAATAACTAAAAATATGCATAGAACTCTAAAAGTTGAGACTGCAATCTTAATCAAGACCATGGAAGTTACCCGATGGCATCATAGGTGGCATCCCCATCCTGAGCATTTTTCTTAGCTGGCATTACAAAAAGTTGCTCACAATTTGGGCATCTCTGCCCTGTTGGCATGTTGGAGAAGGCATCGTAGAGAATATCCAGACGCTGACCCATGAGGATGCCATGGTGGATTTGGTTCGCCATCTGGCCCTGCAGATCAAAAAACAATTAAAGGTGCTCCAGGTGGAAGAAAGGTGGTGGGACACACCACTCATTCTGCATGGAATATATGGGAGGTGGCATGAATACCATGCCACCTTCCCTCATCGTGTCTCCCTGATTCATTTCCTAGGCCTCGCTTGGAACCGCTTCTATATGTTGTTCCATGGATACTTCCCTATCGACGTCCTCCCCCCATTCACCTTCCATGCTATCGTCCAAGGTGTTACCAGCTACTGGGATTGTTGTCTAAGAGGCCACCTCTTTCGGTATCTCCTCCTCTATGAAATAGGTGGGGAATTCTTTGTTTTCCTATTCGTGACCTTGTTGTTTTGCAGTGGCAGGCATGTGGGCCTCCTCTCAAAAATCACTTTGTGGGTTCCAATTGTTAGCCATCGTGAAGAGGAAATGCTTTGGGGGCA
Organism: Picea mariana; assembly: GCA_032191745.1. Lineage (NCBI taxonomy): Eukaryota > Viridiplantae > Streptophyta > Pinopsida > Pinales > Pinaceae > Picea > Picea mariana. The sequence goes on from JASDQU010371062.1 coordinate 103,044, forward strand.
CCTGAAATGGCTCCTTCGGGATAACTTCATCAACATAGGCCATTGGCCCCTCCCGGATAGCTTCTTCAATAGACGCCTTGGCAAGCGTTCTGAGCACAATCCTTCTGTGCGCAATTTGGGTCCTGAACATGGAGAGTGCTCGTTCCATCCTTTGGAGCCTCCTCCTTTGGGTATCAAAGGCATACTAGGTAGAGAGATGATGTGGCTTCCCCCTTTCGCATGGCATCAAGGTGAGAAAGTAGGTAGAAACTATGCACAGGATGGAGTAGTCACTAGTGGAAAACTCACCATTGCAGAGATGGTTTAGGGTAAGGCTAAAATGGAGGAAAGCATGGCTTGGATGAAACAAAAGAGGGAGGGACGACGAGATGTCCAGATCCATTAAGTGCCCCTCATAAATGAACTACATTACTAGACTACTCACGTGAGGGGCGAGTCCTCTTTCAGGTGAGAGGCAGTGGGAGCCAGTTCCCATCCTTAATGTTGATAGGATGGGAGTCGGTCGACCTCATTTATGGCCAGGCCTGGCTCTACTCTAGGTGTCTCCTTTGGTCCACATGGAACCCCATCCGGGGGTAGTAAGCTGATGTTGGCGAGGTCTTGGCAACATTTCGAGAGATCATTGCAGGTGGAATTTTGAGCCTTCCAGTGAGTATGTTCCATCTCAGTGTTGATCCCTTCATTTGCTAGGCAGTCTGCTACTTTGTTTTCTTCCCTCCCGACGTGAGAAGGGATAATGATAAGGTTGGGATAGAGGAGTGATCTGAAGTCTTCTAGAAGTCCTCAGAAATGAGAGCTGCGTGAGATTTCTGAAGGATGTTTTCCATGGAGAATTTTGGTTATGAGTTGAATGATATTCTAAGAGTCCCCCCCCACGATGAACCTTTAGTAATGATTATCAACTGCTACCTTGAGGCCTCTTACTAGACTTAGAAGTTGAGATGCATTCTTTGTATTATCGCCCAGGAAGACTGCTACGAGGTGAAGGATCTTTCCATTTGAGTTTCTCAGAATTGTCCCATAACCTGTTGGTCCTAGGTTTCTTTTTAAGGTGCCATCAAAATTGATCTTTATGAAGCCCATTGGAGGTGGGGACCAAGTGCTTGGGATACAAGGAGGGCCTCTGACCTTAGTCATGGTGGCCTAATTATGCATGCTAAGATTCCAATTTTGAAATATTCCCCTCTCCTCTGGATTGAATATCAGGTCTTCATGGGTCCACAACATACTTTTGCTTGTTTCACAAATAAATGTCACTATTCTCTCCCAAACTGAGGCAGGAGGAGAAGATTTTGAGTGGAAAATCCTTTTGTTTCTTTCCTTCCAGACCTGCCATAGAGTTAATCTTAGGAGAAGCTGTCAAATACGCTGAAGAATTGGATTCTGAAAAGAGATCGAGTCCCAGTTATCTAAGGTATCCATAAAACTGTTTTTGTTTTGGTTAGAGCGGCTCATTGTTTGGGATCCTCGGTCCCAAATCCACTAGTTGTAGTGACATCTATTGAGAAGGTGTTCCATTATCTCCTCTTGTTGTTGGAAGAGGGTGCAGATTGAAGGGCCTATAAAGCCCCCTTTTCTGAGGTTGTCCCAGGTGAGGATGCAGTTTTGTACAGTGAGCCAAAGAAATATTGAAACTTTGGGCCAGTGGGCTATGTTCCAAATTATTCTCCAGATGCTCTCCTTAGCGTGATGTTGGTAGTTCTCCTATAGATGGTAAGCTTCCTTGACTCAGAAGTTACATGTTGTAGAGTACCCCCATCTAAGAATGTTTGTACCTTCCCGAATTGGGATTTTCCTGTGGCTTGTGCAGGATTACCAGGCCTGGAGATCCACCTCCCCTCAGAGCTGAAGTTCCTGATTTTCTGTCCTCCATTGCTGCCAGGTCATGTTCCTTCCCATTGTCCTCCATAGATATTTGACCCATTGGAAGGCTTCTTGTTGTAGTGCTTTCCTCAGGGGGCTAAGTGCTTCCAGATTGACTAGGGGTGTTTGTTGTTGCCAGGAGTCCTGCCAGAATAGTGCACTTTCCCCGCTCCTAATTTCCCAGAAGGCATGCTTCTGGACTAGAAGGCTACTTTGCCAGGCCGTGTTCTAGATGTTGGAGCCCTGTATTTGGTCATTGAATTGGATTAACTGATCGAATCAGGTGGTCGGGGCATACTTATGTTTCCAGAGTTGCTCCCATAGTTTAGTGGGATTCTTGAGCCACTGCCACCACATTTTGGCTACCATGACTTGATTTAGCTTTCCAAGGTCACGAAGACCTAGGCCGCCTAGATTTTTGGGTTTTTGGAGCTTCTCCCAGCTTACCAAAGCCCATTTTTTGTTAGGAATATGTCCATGCCATCAGAAGTTTTGTTTGAGGCCTCTGATTTCTTTGATAACTGATTTGGGCACTGTCAGGGTAGTGAAGATGTAGGTAGGTAGCTTGCAGGACTGCCTTAAGGAGGACTAGTCGAGCCGCAATGTTTAGAGGACTAAAGGTCCAGTTAGTGAGCCTATGGGAGATGGATAGGAGTAGACTATCGCAAGAAATAGAGTGCATTGGATCTCCCGTGAGGGGGATGCCTAGGTAGTTGGAGGGAAGGGAGCTCTTGGGTATGCCAAGGAGGCGGGAAACATGATTTTGGAAAACAATCGATGTATTGAAGAAGTGGAGCTTGGATTTGTCAAGGTTAAGAGACATACCTGAAGCTTTCGTAAAGTCAGAAAGAATGGAGTTGAGATTTTTGGCTTCATACGCCATGGGGGTGCTCATAAGCAGGATGTCATCGACAAACTGGTTGTGCGAAGGTGTAGGTTGGAGATTGTGGAGGGGAAGGCCAAGAAGGGAGCCTTCCAAGATCATCACCTTGATGTAGCATCCTAGTCCTTCCACCATCCGGGCAAAGAGGAAGGGAGAGAGAGGGTTTCCTTGTTTGATGCCTCTGGTGGGGGAGAAGGGTTGGGATGGGACTCCATTGACGAAAATTGAGAAAAGGGGTGAAGAGGTGAGCTTGAAGATCCAATTCACCCAAAGTTTATCAAATCCAAAGGCTTTGAGCATGGAGCGAAGGTATTTCCAAATTAGTTTATCAAAATCTTTTGAAAGGTCAAGTTTGATGAGCATACCTGAATTTTTGGTTGTCTTTAGTGAGTGGATCAGCTCGTGATCCAGGATGATGTTGTCCATGATCTGAATCCATTCCACATAGCTATATTGTTCTTTGGAGATGACAAAGGGGAGGATTGGCTTTAAGCGTGTGGATATTATCTTAGTGATTATTTTGTATATGAAGTTGCAAAGGGAAATTGGCCTGAAGTGCTTTGAATGAGTGACTCTTTCCTCTTTCAGGATGAGGGTGAGAAAGGTGGCGTTGAGGGTCGAGATTATGTGGCTCGAGGTTATAGATTCTTATACAACCTACCAAACTTCTTCCCTTATTAATTCCCAACAATGATGTAAGAAGTTCATGGTGAAGCCATCGAGCCCTGGCGATTTCCCATGGGAATTTCCTTGACTGCATGGTCCACCTCTTCTTGGGTGATGGGTCTCATTAAGGTCTAATTCTACTCTTGAGTAACCACTAAGGGTACAGGCATGGTTATTTTATGTATTGCATCCTCCCTATTCTCTTTGGTTTCTATGAGAAGTTCTTTGTAGTAGGTGTTCAACTCCTCAGCTATAAGGTTGTGTTCTCTTATAGGATTTCCTTGAGCATCCTCCAGTTGGGTTATCTGATTGATGTATCTGCAGTGCACCAGAGTGTGGTGGAAGAACTTTGTGTTCCTCTCACCCTCTTTAATCCATTGTACTCTGGATTTCTGGTGCCATAGAATTTCTTCTTGCTTTTTCTAGTCGTCTAATTCCACTTGGAGTTCTTACTCTTCTTTCATTACAGTTGGGGACTGGAATCCAAAGATGAAAATTTGTTGCAGGGTTTCCAGTCTATGTTCAATTTCCTGCATGCGATGGAATATGTTTCCAAAGGTAGTTTCATTCCAGAGCTTCAGGTGTTGATTGAATTTTTTAAGGCACTGTTGAAATCTGTGCATGCAGGTCCCATGTTCTATTTCTACCTCGTCCCACCAGGTCTTTGCGAGTTTATGGAAATCAGGGTGAGAAAGCCATAATTTCTCAAAGTGGAAGGTTTTAGGCTTAGGGGTGTCCCCTGTGTCCAGATAGAAAGAAATGGGCCAGTGATCCGAGCTCGCTTTTGGTAGGATATTGGCTTCCATGGTAGGATCCTCCTCTAAAAGGGATTCCTTTATAAGGAAGTTGTCTAGACGACAAGACACTTGTTGGTGACTTGATCTACGATTGGACTAGGTAAATATCCCATTTTAGGTTTCAATATCAACTAGGTTTAACTGATCAATAAGTGATTTGAACTTACTATTGTCTTGCTCCAGCCTCTGGATTCCTCCAGTTTTCTCCTCCAGTGTCAGGATCATATTGAAGTCACCTCCTAGGACCCAGTTGGGTGTGTTAAAGAGCATCTTTATGTGATCAATTCTTTCCAAGAAGATTTGTTTTTCATGTTGGATTTGCATCCCATAGACATTAGTGATGGCTCCTTCCTTGGTTGACCTTGTGACCATAAAATGCATCATGAGAGTGCCTATGGTGGATAAGGGCTGACTTAGTGTGACAATGTTACGGCTCCATAGGATGGCTATTTCTCTGAAAGAACCCGTGGATTCGGATTGAATGAAGTCACATCCACGCCAGCTTCAGTGAAAGATGGTTTCCGCTTGTATTCCTGCACATTTAGTTTCTTGTAGCAAGAGGATATCTGGGTTTGCTGCCCTAATGCAGTCTCGGAGGATCCTTTGTTTGGATATCTATTTGGGTCCTCTGATATTCCAGGTGAGTATATTCATCATGAGGAATGGGGAGGTGGGTGGAGGTATCCCTCTGAGAGCCTTTGGATCTGTCCTGAGTTGAGCATGAGATTTCCTTCTTCTTTTATTAGTTGCTGGGATGATTTGCATCCCCTCCTTTTGTTTTCCCATGGCGTCTGTTTTGAGTCTGTGCTTGGATTTGAGGCTATGCCCAGTCGGGCTATTATTCAGCTATGGCGTCGATGAAGACTTTGTGGAGTTTTGTTACAGGGATGGTTTGCAGATCCAGCTGTGGTGTCGATGAATACTTTGTAGACTTTTCAAAGTTGTTCTACAAGGATGGTTTGCAGATCCTTGGGATTAAGTGCTTCTTCGAGTTTTTCTAGATCTATGTCCTCTATATCTTGGTCATTCAGCTGAATATGGATGTCCCCATTGGTCCCAAGTTTCTCGCATGGGGTAGCCTCTTGGTTCTATGTGGGGGAAGGGTCAGCCTGGCCTTTTCCTTTCTCTTGATTTTTTTCTTTGTATAGGTCTTGGATCTCCTTGTAGTTGGCAATTGGTTTGGAATGTCATAAGAGTTTTTGGTAGAGATCTTTGGAGCAGTGTCAGGATTCTGTTTCCTTGGCGGGTTTTTCTTTTGACTTGTAACTGTGGTGAATCCATATTTTTTCGTAGTTTCGCCAGCTTTGGGGCCTTGGGCATTAATGGGGAAATCTCTGAAGAGATGGCCATGCTCGTGGCATTTTCTACAACGAAAGGGTATGTGTTCATAGTCTATTGTTTGGCTCCAATCCTCATCTTGGTATTCCAGGATAACATATCTGGGTAGAGCTCTTGAGATGTCTATGTAAACACATATTCATGCATAGGAGGTGTATTTTCTTTTCTTTGTAGATTTTGATGATTTGACATATCTCCCCAGTGTATTCCCTATTCTCATGAGTATCTCTTCCGACCATCATTCTTGGGGTATGGAGTATAGTCTGATCCACACTGGAGCCATTGTGAAGTCCTCCTTTTCTGGGCTAAAGCGGTATGTACAGAACCACGGGAATAGCCTAGCTGATTTGTAGAAATATGGCCCATTGTCGAAGATCTTGTCCTTATCTTCTAGGTTGTAGAGGATGATTGTGAAAAAACCTTTGGATCTTAGTTGAACCTCATAGTCTCGTTTAGGGTTCCACCAGTCCTTGATCCACCATGTCAGGTCCCACTCTGAGGGCCAGAGCCCTAGGAACTTGCCGATTAGGGCATGTTCCATCATAAAATGGGTATGATCATCGATCCTGGTCGATCCGATCAGGTATCGAGAAGGTTTTTTTTACTGTGGAATGAATTTTCTAGGTTCCCATCCAAGAGGTGATTTTGGATGGGACAAGCTTGGTTCCACATCCATTTATTTTCTAAGTCCCTATTCTTTGGAGAGGATCTTCTCTCATAGATGCGGTGATGGCTCAAATTTAGGTCATTTGGATCTTGTCCTGACCCTGTCATTGGACGTAACATTGTTGTACGAGGGGGTCCCCCCCCCTACCCACCCCTTCGGCCTCATCGATTCTTCTCAGACTACAGTATCTGACCGTACCTGTGTGGTGTAGACGATAGGATCTACAACAGGTAATCCATTGGATGCAGTGATTACATAAGAGGCATTGCAGAGCGTCACAGAGCTCTAGGATTCCAAAAATATCCCATGTGCAATTTTTCCCACCTTATGAAATCTTACACAAAGGGCCTTTTTCCATTTCCCTATGTAGACTTGAAGTCCCTTTTTTCAAATCCTAGAGATAAAAACATGATACTTCCGATCAAATATTAATAACTTACAGTTGCAAAATACGCTGGGAACACCACCGGAGGTATGAGAAAAATGAGAAATAATGACGATGAAAGTCATATCCAACATTAAGAAAGTGGAGGAAGAATACACAAAAGTATGCGAGAAAAGCACAAAAATATGGATGGATCTGGTGGAATATCCAGAGATGAAGGCCATGGAGGCCAAATTAAGGGAAGCATAGGAAAAGGCCCATAAATCATCAGAGACTATAGACACCCTTCCACCAACATAATGGATGAATACCATTTTGGCGTAGAGGCAGTCTTATGTGGAAGTGGAACATAGGAGGGATTCATATAAGATCCTTCAGTAGCGCTTGGGACTATTTTAGGAAGAAGCATTGAGGGTGATAGGAGAACTAGCCATTGTAGAGGGAAAGGTGAAATAAGTAGCACTTGAAATAGAGGACAAGCTTACATACTTGATTGGGAAAGATGTATCCTAGATTGTTGAAATAGAAGCAACAATAATTAGGGAGGTTGAGGTAGCTAAGGAAGCCTCTCAAAATTTTATCAAAGCATCAAGGAGTAGGAAACAGGCCTAAGAGGCTCGGCACGAGCCACCTGTGAGTGTTGGGGGCCTACTGGACATGAGTTTTGGAAATAATGTACATATAAATACTAAGTGTAGAGGATGTGTGCAAAAGAAGAAGGAAGACTCGAGAGTTCACAGTTGAGGCACAACCAAGAGTATAGTGTGGAGTGATAAGGATAAGGCAGAGGAATAAAATTAAAAGAATAAATAAGAATAATAAGGAAAATGAATAAAATAAGAGAATAAAGTAGGAGAAGAAAGAGGGTGACAAGTAAGGATGACATCTCCATATGGTGCATTTTTAAGGACATCAAAAATAAGGAAGAACAATAGTAAGAGTGTGAAACAAACATGCAGATGGAAAAGTAGGTGAAAGCAACCCGAACAATAAGTTAAATTGAGTTATCATGTATTGTAATAGGGTTTTAGGTATAAAAAATCAGCGTTTTAATCCCTAGAATTTATGCATAAATATGTAATGGGTTGGTAGAATAAGGGTTCTACTTGGTTCTTCTTAGTTCTACTTAGTTCCTCATTGTGGGTTCTTCTTGAGCGGTATTGTGGATCCTGTTCCAAGCTATCGAGAGTTCCCATTAGTGAGAAGAGTAATAGGATATGATGAGAAGGAGAGAGTCTATGTATGAATGCTAAGGAGATGATTCATAGAGAGAGAATGATTGCACTGCATAATGGCTAGGATAGGAGAAGGAATAGATAACCATGATGTATCTTTGTAAGTGCAATGCACAAGCCTAAGCCAATCACCCAAAAACATAATAAAGAAGCCAACCATTGTGGATGTAGCCTAGAGTTGGGTGAACCACATTAACTACTTTGTTGAATGTATTTTATGTGTATGTTCATGGATCATGTCTGAATGGCTATTAGAATAGATTTGTCTTATGTGTAATCATTGCAAGGTAGTTACGACTATTGCAAAAATGGGCTTATGCTGTGATATGGAATATAATGGTAATATGAATCTGAACTCGCTAAGTAGCTAATGGAGAATGAAGATAGACCAATCTGAACAGAACCAATAAGTAAGAATGAATAGAATGATAACTTCTCATTCCCTCACTATTTTAGAAATTCAGTTCCTGCAACCCTAATATATACCTCGAGTGAGACATCATCTACATGTAGGTGATGTAAAAAGGGCTAGTGTCTAAATGGTTTTTTTGGTCAACATAAACTTGAACCTAGGGTATTACAACTACACATAGCTCCAACAATGACATACATTCAGAGCATATTTTCTAAGACTTGATTCACTCTTTCAGTTTGACCATCTGTTTTTGGATGATAAGTTGTACTAAAATTTAACTAAGTTTGAAAGGTTGCATGAAAACTAGTCCAGATTATACCTATAAAAAAAAATCCCTATCTGTTATGATTTTTTTAGGAAAACCACAAAGTCTAACAATATCCTTGAAAAATACTTGTGCTATCTCAAGGGATTTGTAGGTATCTCTAACAGTTGTAAAATGAGCACTTTTAGTAAGTTTGTCCACCACCACCAAAATTGAGTTGTGCCTCTTGATTGTTTTAGGTAATTCAACAATCAAATCTATACATGTTTCCTCCCATTTGGACTTTGGAATGTTATGTGATTGAAACAATCCTGTTGGATAGCCATGCTCTACCTTGACTAGCTGGAATTCTAAACACCTTGCCACAAAAAGGGCTATATCCTTCCTCATTCCATTCCAAAAGAATTTTTTCTTTAAATTTGTAGACATCTTTTGAACACCAGGGTGGGACATATATAAAGAACGATGGGATTCTTTCATAATGAGATCACGTAGTCCATATTTTTTTGGAACTACCCCTCCATATTGTTTTTGCAAATATTTTTCCCACACATGACAAATCTAAATTCCCTACACCAATCATCTTCATCTTGTGCCCTCAAACTTTGATCTCATGAATCAACCTTCAACAAAATTACCGAGAAGATGTGTGGTCTTTGATTGAGTGCATCAACCACTTTATTTAAAGTACACTTGATGTAATTTATGTCAAAAGCATACTCACTTAAGAGCTTTGACCATCGTCTTTGTCTAAAATTAAGATCACTTTAAGAAAATATATGTTGCAATCCTCTATGATCCTTCTTTAATTCAAATTTCCTACTCACCAGATAATGATGCCAAAGATAGAAAAGCATGAACTACGGTTGTTAGTTCCAAATCATGACTTGCATAGATTTATTCACGCGACCTTAATTTATGAGAGGCATAAGAAATCACTCTTCCATCTCGGGATAGTACTACACCCAATCCCTGCTTTGATGCATCGGTGCATATTATAAATAGTCTATCCATATCTGGTACCTTTAGTATTGGAGTTGAAGTTAAACATTGCTTGATTTTGGAAAAATCTTGATCACACTCATTTGTCCACTTAAAACCTACTCCCTTACTAAGAAATGAAGTAATTGGGTTAGTTATTTTAGAAAATCCTTCCACAAATATTCTATAGTATCCTACCATACCCATGAAACCACAGACTTCATGTACATTAGTGGGCACTGGCCATTCTGAAATTGCATCTATATTTGTTTAGTCTACCACCACGCCTTCACTAGAAAGAATATGTCCAATACAATGTATTTCTGATTGGAAGAAAGAACATTTGGAGATTTTGCCATAGAGATTATTTTCTCTCAAACATTGAAAAACCAATCTTAAGTTCTCCTCATTATCTTCTGGAGTTTTGGAATATACTCTTGGTAAGGAGTGAATAACCTATCTATGTTTGGTACCCTACCTCTTCTCAATTATTATCCCTTTGTGTTTCTTGGAAACAACTTCCACTTAGTCCCTAGCCCCATCTTCCATTAGGCCCCCACCTATTCCCTATTCTTATCCCCCCCCACACCCATGCCCTCAGAT
>JASDQU010371062.1:142907-172206 GCA_032191745.1 Picea mariana
TTGTTGTAGTGTCACAAACTGATCCTGCACCTTCTAGACTGGGGGTGTCTTATGCACTTTGGTCTTCTTGCATGCATCTCTTGTTGGCTCCTTCCCCTTATCCTTTCGTTTCACTCCTTCCATGGGGAATTTTTGTTGTGCCTTTGTTGTTGATGGGCCAGTTGTGTTTCCCTCTTCATTGTTCTAGTCATTCCCCTGCCCCTCATCAAGTTCTTCATCCCCCTTGTCTTTTTCTTCTTCATCTTTCGGGTGTCTCATTTTTTCTATCAGGGATTTCCACCCATATTCTCAATCATTCGAAATCATGCATACATCCTTTGTTGTCAACCTGTATTTGGTTGGAAGCCACTGGTGTGCATGATCCTTCTTTTCTTGAAAGTACATGTGTTTCATCCCTTCTTTTAACTGCACAAATCCTTGTAGGTTTCTACTGTTTCAACTATGGTGCATGGTGCATGTGCTATTATATGCCCGGTGTTATCAAATTATACAAAAACTGTAAAATTATTGTCCTATTGCCTTCGTTTGTTTGTGATATTCCATAAGTTGGCATACCTCGCGGCCATATTACCTATACCTTTTCTTCCCATACGTTGTTAATAGCCTGGTTCCTTCCATCCTACTAATGCAATCAAAATCAAAATCCAATCATAATGAAATTTTGTACCCTTGTCTTGGGCCTCGATACAGTCTGTCAAAAATGTATTGAACAATAAGGTGGCCCAATTCATTTGGACCCCTTTTAATCATTTTAGTGTAGTTGTGATCACTCTGGCCTATACTTTGTCCTTGCGACACTTATGCAACAATTTGCAAGCCAATACCTACATCACAAACCAAACATTGTCATCATTGATGTTCATGACATCCAATCCCCCTTTCCCCCTAAAGGTGTGAAACTTCTCCTTCATGGATTTTGATAGGCCTCTCTCCCCTGGTTTGTTGAACAAGGTGGTCAGATCCTCTCCTTCTTTTGATATCCCTTTGATCTGCACAATCAATGCAGTATCAATTGACACCGGTGGGTCAAGTCATAGTGTACCCCTATGGATGAAACTAAGGAGTAACTTAACACAATCATTGATTTCTAGGCTACATCTAAAGTGTGGAACCTCTAATAGGTCCAATATTCCCGATTTCTTGAGTCCTATTTCCCACACCTTCATTTCCAACACTATATCTCATGTTCCCGACATGCTCTTAGTGCACAAGTGTTTTTCCCTATCCCTCTCAGGAAACTTCTTCTCGTTTATGATATCTTGGTATACAATTTTGAAGGCGGTAAAATTGTCGAGCATGTCCCCTTCACTACTTACAACAGGTGGGATTGACAATGTTTCCATCAACTATTTCCCATCTCCTGGTACTTTGACTTACAGTGCATTGTATTTCCTTGGTAGGATATAATCCTTGTGGAAGCTTTCTTGTGAAGACAAAGCTCCAGGTGTTTCCTAGACCTCTGGTGAAACTAATGGTCATTTCAATTTCTTATGTGCCATTGTTGATGGCACTCCAACCTTCGGTGGTGCCATTTCTTCACGTGACAGGTTTATTTAGTTTCTTTGTGTTTGTGTTGGAGTGGTTGTAGTTTGGCTCTGAGTCACTCTAGTTCACTCTGATTTGATATGGCTCACTCTCTCTTGCATGCAACTCTTAGTAACAATGATTCTTTCTTTGTGACTCTCAACTTATTTTTCGCCTTCTTTCCAACTGTTCATGTCTCTTCATTCCTTAACTCACTTGTACAATCCACCAATGTGGTTGATGAATGGTTAAATAAATGTGAATTTATTACCAAATCCTTTTTGTTATTTTGTCCTTGTACTACCAATCTTTCATCATTTTTGGTGAGTTTTACCATTTGATATTATATGGCATTTTTATGACCTATCACTACCACTTTCTAGCCATCGTTTAATTTTTTTAATGCCTTTTAACGGTCCTGCCAGTACCATATTGTGCAATTATTCTCGCTTCAACATTTTCTTCTTCGTGATATTTCTCTTTTGTGTATTATTGTCATAATTGGTGCATTTCCATCCTAATGTGCAATAATCATTCCTTCTAATCAATTTCTTATTCCTTGGTACTCTATAATATTTTTCTTTTTCTATATCCATTTTTTATTGGTTTTTCTTCTTTCTTCTACTTTTTCTATGTTTGGTGTGTTTTTCCTTCCTACTATAGTACAATTGCTATGATATATGTGTTATAGCGTAGTCCACATTACTGTGTAGACTATCAACCATCTCTATAGAGTTTCAAACAAATTCCATTCACCATTCCTCCAATGAATTATCCATTCAAGGTTTCCAACTACGCAACACCTACCTCTGTCACATGTGGAATCACATAGGGTCTTAACCAATGCATTCAAAACTTCCCTAGATGTTGCATAAAGTTATTGTGATAAAGTAATACTAATTCTCCCTCTTGGAACTTCTTATTTTTAATGTGTTGATCATGTCGTTCCTTCTTTCTTTCCTTCTGAACTTGTTGACGAAATCTGCGAAAAATCGATCTTCCTCAAGTTGTACCAACTGTGTCAATTTCTCCTTTATTGCGTGTGAGTCTGAAAGATCAATGATTTTTTCAATGAACGTGTTGGGTAAAATAAACTCCATTGGCATCACTACTCATTTTCTATAGACCAACCTCAAAGGTATATATCCTATTAACTTTTTACGTGTAGTCCTATAAGCCCATAAAATGTAAGAACTCTCAAGTCCCAATCATCTCTCCCTACATTGCAGATCTTTGTCAAATCATTCTCCAAGATTTTATTGAAAGCTTCCCCTATCCCATTGGCCTAAAAAATATATGGGGTACTCTTATGATGATGAATTTGAAACTCCTTAGTCAATGTTGCATATTCCTTATTTAGGAAGTGTGTTCCTTGATCATTGAGTAATATGTGTGGACATCCAAATCATGTGACTACATTCTCAAACAAAAATCTCACAGAAGTATCTATGGTGCAGGATATGGTTGGCGTTGCTTCTTCCCATCTAGTCAAATACTTCATCGTAGTGATTATGTACATTTCCCTTGATCTTCTTTCGTGTGGGTTGATTGGCCCCACAAAGTCTATGGCCCATTTATGAAATTCTTGCAACATAACCTGTGGGCCATTTAAAGGAATTTCATCCCTCATGGATGGATTTCCCACTCTTTTACATAAATCACATGACTCGAAATATTCCTTAGCATATTTTTGAAGTGTGGGCCACCAAATCCCTGCACAAAAAAACATTTGTGTAGTCTCTTTCCCTTCATAATGTCCTCCTGTAATATTCTCATGCACTTCTGCTAGTATCATCGATACTTCATGTTCCAGCATACATCATCTTAATATTTTGTCTTCTCCCAACTTGTATAAATTCTCTGCAATCAATTGATAATTATATTCTTTAACTACAAATTGTTTCTTCTACTTCATTGTCATGTCTGATGGAGCCATTACTGTACTTAAAAATTGCATGATGTCCGAGAAGTAATCATCCACCATTTTGAATACAAATGGTTGTGCATCTGGTAAGTTGTCATCTAAATTGCATGCATCTTATCCTGATAGTATATGCAATAGATGATCTAGTCCTACATTCAACTTCCTAGGTTTCACCACAACATCAAAGTCGTATTCCTAAAATAACAATATCCATCTACATTTTCTCCCTCCTAACATCGGCTTGTTCACTAAGTATTTTAGAGAAGAATGGTCTGTGTACATATTAAAGTGAGATCCATATAAATATTTTCTGAACTTTTGTAGCACATATACTGATTCCAATCCTTCTCATTTTGTAGTGGTCTAATTATTCTCTTCTATGGACAACTTCCTAGTAGAAAATGAAATTGGGTGATCTATGTCTTCCTCCCCTAGTTAAGATATTACTTCACCCAAAGCTATGGAAGATGCATATACATGAATATGGAACTCCTTGTTCCAATCTAGAAAAATTAAAATTGGCGTTGTCACTAGTTTTTGCTTTAAGGTATCCAAACCCTTATGACAATCTTCGTTCCATTGTAACTTCGCTTTCTTCTTCAAAAAAATTTTCATTGGTGATGTGATCTACGCATATCCTTTTATAAACTTCCTATAATACCCTTTGTTACCCATATTTTCCCTTAGTTGTCTGATTTCTATGGGTGGTTATAAATATAGAATTAGTGAAATCTTGGATGGATGGGATAGTAATCTCATCTTGCAGACGACATGGCCCAAAAAAATTCCAAACGATGAACAAAAAATAAACTTATTCAAGTTTAGTGAAATTTGGAACTATCCACACCTATCCAACATTATACTGAATACTTCTATGTGATCATTCAGTAGACTAAAGACAATCCAATGATCCAAGTACACTTCAAGGAACTTATGAATAAATTCCTTGGACGTTGCAACCACAACTTTGGAAAACACTACAGGGGAATTATTCATTCCAAAGTGAATTATTGTATAGTGATAACTTCTGCACTTTCTCATGAAATTAGTTTTGTATCAGTCTTCCTGCATAATTTTTATCTGATGGTACCTTGAGAATCCATATATGAAAGAGTACATTCATTTTCCTGCTATATTCTCCAATACCTCATTAATGAATGGTGTTGGAAATGGGTCATGTGAACATGCATCATTCAACTTCCTCAGATCCATGGAAATCATGATTCCTCCTGTATTATTTTCTTGAACAACCATTGGATTGATCCACTCTAACTCCTCCACGGGTTCAATAATCCTTACATCCAACATTCTATATATTTCATATTTCGCCTTCTCTTTGTACTTCATATTTAACCTGTAAGGTATCTATCCCACTAAATTAGCACTTGGTTTCAACAAAATATTCATCTCACCTAAGTCCCCAACTATCCCCTTCATCTCTGAGAATGTAGTTTGGATCAGGTCCTGATATTCATTTGGTAAGTCTGCAATATTCTCTATTGTCTCATAACTACTATAATCCCCTATCTGTGCAAACTTTGGATTCTCTATCATCCAAATATTTTCCTTTCGTGTCTTTATGGGCTTTGTATATGTGGCAGACTCAATATCTAGCCCTTCTACTTCTTGTTCTCCTTCTGTTTCAAGTAATTCTACATTCTCAAGATATTCTTCATCATTTTCTTCCTTAGAAACATTGTATCACTCCAATAACTCATGGACAATCATCGAAGATATGTACACATTGCAGAGTGGTACCACCTCCATTGTCCCCTCTACTAAAAATATTTTGGTTCGATTAGCCTTTAGCAGTGCATCCATTAATGTGGATTCATTTTCAAATGTAAATGTGACCTTGAAACACTAGACCACGTTGTCCCATATTCTTATCTCTCTGCACATTTCCTATTCCAAATACCAGTTCTTCAGAATTATGTCCATTGTATGTATAAATATTTGTGTCCATTGTATGTATAAATATGTGTGTCCATTATGTTTCTAGGACTAAACTCCATAAGGTTTTGCACTTGTCAACGTGACTTGATGGATCAATCTCCCCTGTATACTTCTGCATAATATTTTCTATCTTAGTACCAAATCTCGCCTGCATTATCCTTCTACACTGTGACCAATTTTTCATCCCCTCACTATGTGCAAACCACCAACTGGCTGGAGTCACTTTTAGGAAAACATATTTTACCAAAAACCTTTGTTGTTCGGGTACCTGTAACTCAAATTCATTTAGAAAAAAACTTATATCAGTTAATCCATCATACCTAGGTGGATCACATAGCTTTGTTCCAATCCAATGCAAGGATCGGGTCATGCGTGCACGTCATCTAGTTGATACTTCATGCATCCTTTGCCACCAATGATTTAGAACTTCCTCTGATTCTGATGCACACAAAATGATACCTCTCCAACTCAGTGAAAAATCTGTAGGTTCAACATAATCATCCATCCAAACAGTCATGTTATACAAATTAAAATGTACAAGAATCTCCGACATGAGGCGCATGTGATGTTGATGCTCCCCTATCCTATTCAAGAAGCTCTTTTATTTCCCTCTTATATGTCCCCTATTCTTGTTGAGGATCAAACATTGGCATAGAACCTGTTGAGTTAGTTACCAATTTCTCATCTTCCTTCCCTCCATTCATCACATTAGCCCCTGTTCTATCCCCTTTGTGTGTAACAATTGCTATTCTTGGCCCTTCGTTGTATTTCTCCACTGATATTTTATGTACATTTGGACTTGGATTCTAGTTTGGATTCCCTCTTGCTTGTCATTTCACAACTATTTGAGGACAATATTCTTTCAAATGGTCCAATTCTATAGAGTATGTGCACGTTGTATACAGATTCAAGAAATCATGGTATAAATGTCCCAGTTGATTACAATTATAACATATTATCGGTCATCTTCATCCTATCAATCAAACTCTACCAAAACTTCCTCTATTACCTAGATTAAATCCCCTCTGGTTATGATACCATGGACCACCTCCATCTGTTGCAACATTCTCCTCATGAATCATGTACATATATGATGTACACTCCCTCATCAAATCAAATGCATGACAATCCTTCTCTTCATGTCTGACTAACTTGAAAAAATTGCAAAACAAGTTCCTTGATGTACTGTGATAATTCTACAATAACGTACACTCATTTGGATGATGTCCCCATTTCTTACATATCTCGCAATACCCCTCTCCTGGTAATGGATTTGGCACTCTAGTCACCAAATACTGCATGAATGTTGGGCATTCATCCTTGTGATGGCCTTCAGTCCTACACTTGGTACACCAAACCTATTCTCATTTCCCTTCCCCTTTTGTAAGTTTTTCCAACTGAATTGTCAATGCATACAACTATGTATGAACCTGTACCATCCCTCCACTGTCTTTTATAGGGGATGATTCACATTTCATTTCAATTTCCAGAACCTCGAGCTGTGACACAACGTTCTGTTGAATCAAGGGCCCACAAATATGTGGTATAAATCCTACAATAAACCACTCTTGATTTTTTTGATAACGAATATAGAAATTTAGTCTACCCATTAGATCCCTGAACCTTTGATCAAAATATCAGATTGATTCAGTATGCACCTGTTTAATCTCCTTCAGTTCTGTAATGTACTGGAACTCAGACTTTGGCTTCTTAAACTCTTTCAAAAATGCTTGTATTATCTCTACCAATGTCCCGGCCTGTCCTATAGGCGTCGTACTATGCTACTTCATGTAGTAAACCAACTCACAAGCTATAAATGTTGTTTCCACCTACATAATATTCACAACCTCATCCTGGATGTTCTCAGTAGCCCAAATTGTCACGCAGACAAATTGATGTTGTTTTGGGTCCTCTGACCCAACTTCGTGGAACTCAGTCTATATGAAGGTGTTGTCTACCCTTTCCATGTTACTTTGTGTAGTCCCTCCTCTTGGTGATGTTGTTTGACTCTGACTCTATGCACTAATTCCACTGCCCTGATTGCTACTACGTTTTCCTTCCTTGCTAGCTATAAGTGCTTTTGATAAGTCTTCAACTATTCTTATGACTGTGGTGACAAAAATGGGATATTGAATGACTCTTCTATTATGGGACTAGAATGGAAATCCTCTTCCTCTCCTGTTATATGTGGTATCTCCACGATTTGGATTATTGCACAAGGTCATCCCCCCTCTGGATCATTGTGCGACTCTCTTTTCTCAGCCCCAGACTTTCTCCTCTTGTACCTCCTTCCTCCGCGCAATTATCCAAACTCTTCTTCTTCCTTTGGTATACCCTTTTCATCTCTCTGCATCCTCAGTCCCTCCCTTCCTTCTTCATCACTTCCTTAATTATCTATTGTCCTGAGACTATCCTCTTTTCATCTCTTATGTGCACAAATCCCCTTAGCAACCATACTCCATTTTCATCATGCACTTATCACACAATAACATCTTTATCCATGTAACCAATGATTTCATTAACCTTCCTTGTAGACCTTTGAATAAATATCTTTCTACAACACTATATGACTGGGTACAATCTATTGCGAAATCTATAATATATCCTCCTAATATGTTATCCAACCGGAAATCAATTGTGTGAGAAGTGTTATTACTTGCATAATTCAGTTGTCTTACCAACTCAGGAGTCCAAATCCTCAATGCTACATATTGGTACCTTCCAGTATTATTCAGTAATATTTCTAACCACTCCGTCTGAATAATTGGAAATTCACCAAAGAAGATTTCATGCAAATTTATGTATACATACCTTTACATCAATTGCTCGTTACTTATATGAGGGTTTATAATATCTTTCCAAAAAAACTTTTGTTCCTTCCCTTATAAACATTATGATATTTCCTTCTTGGTTGACCTCCAAAACATTCCCTCAATCACAGGTTTTGGGTCCTGACAACAAAACCATTTATTGTTTCTATGCCCAGTTGTAGGACCCTAGGTTTTATTTTATCTTGACCAAAAAACACTTTAGAAATTGGCCCTTTCGAAATCACCTACATGTAGACAAATTCTCACCCGAGGTATCTATTGGGGTTGTAGGAACTGAGTTTCTACAGTAGTGAGGGAATGGGAGGTTATGATTTTATTCATTCTTACTTATTGGTTATGTGTGCATTGTTTTGTCTTTGTTATTCATTAGCTAGTTAGTAAGTTCATATTCATATTACCATTATATTCCATATTAAAATGTAAACCCATTTATGTAGCATTCGTAACTATCATGCAATGATTACACATAAGAAAAATCTATTCTAATATGCATCCGGAAAGAATCCATGAAAAATCACACAAAAGACATTCAACACAGTAGTTAATGTGTTTCAACGAACTTTGGGCGAGGTTCACAAAAACTAGCTTCTTTATTATTCTTTTGGGTAATTGTATCAAGATTGTGCAGTATTATTACAAAGATACATCATGGTTATTCTTTCCTTCTCATAGCCTAATCATTTTGTAGTGAAATACTTTCTCTCTCTCTCTACATCTTCTCCTTAGCATTCAGACATAGACTCTCTCCTTCTCAACACATGTCCTTTCACTCTTCCCACTAACGAGAAATATCGACAAATTGGAACAGGCTCCACAATACTGCTCTAGAAGAACCCACAACGATGAACTAAGAATAACCTATATGAACCCATATTCTCCCAACCCATTACATATTTATACACAAATTATAGGGCTTAAAATCCTACTTTTTTCATCCCCAAAACCCTATTACAATGCATGATAACTCAATTTAACTTGCTATTCAGGATTCTTTCAACTACTTTTCCATCTACATGCTACTTTCTCAGTCTAACTATTGTTCTTCCTGCTTTTGTGCATCCTTCTATATTTATCACGTCGAGTGGTCATCCTTCCTGTTCACTCGTTTTCTTCTCCTGCTTTATTATCTGATTTTATTCCTCTACCTTATTCTTCTTCTTTTTCTCATCTTCCTTATTCTTCTCACTGTGCAATATACTCCTTGTTGTGCCTCAATTGCGCACTTCCAATTATTCCTTCTTCTTCTTCATGCATCTTCTACACTTAGTATTTTTATGTATATTATTTCCAAAATGCTTTTCCAACAGTGAAGGATCAACAAATCAAGTGGGAAGAATATCTTTATCTAGTGGAATATTCTTACATTAATAGTTATCACCACTCTCCTGGTGTAAGAAACCAAATCTATTATATTAGTAGAATATAAAAATAATGCAGAGAATAATACCGATATAGCAAAAAAATACGAAAATGCTGTAGAGATAACAGTGGAACAACAAATTATATGGAACCACAACACCATAATTGTACCTTTCTTGATAGGAAACAATGTTCACTTTCCTCTTCGAAGGGGAAACCTCTAGAAGAGCAGAGCTCTATTACAATAATTCCTCAAGAAACAAATTCTCATACCCTCTATTCTTATTTATACTAAAACTATATATCCAAAAGAACAATCTAGAGGAAGATCCTTCTAGAAGCGAAAGCTTCTATTAGGTCTTCTTACAATTGACTTATTCCTCCTTATTTATAGGCCTTATTAATATTAACCTTTATTACATGGAAATATGTTATTCTACCCACTTGAGGGGTTAGGTAGGTTAGCTACCTAACACCTCGTATGGAACCTTATGAGTTTTTATATGAAATATCTTGTAAAACACCCCTAAGTTGGGGTAGATTGGAAGATCGAATATTTTTAGGACCTAATATGATTCCATAAATGGAAGAATAGGTATCTTGTATAAGGAAAATATTGGAGGGACATGATAGAAAAAAGAGCTATGATGATATCCATAGAATGGAATGTATTTTTGAAGAGGGGGGATTTGTCTTTCTTCCAGTAAAACCTCATAAAATATCCATTAGATTTGGAAAGGGATATAAACTATCTCTTCATTTTGTTGGGCCTTTTGAGATATTATAAAATACTGGACCTGCGACATATCGTATTTCTCTACCTACAATTATGCATCCTATGCATGACGACTTTCATGTTTTAGTATTCCGTAAACATGTTCATGATCCTTCACATATTTATATTGGCATCATTTCCAGGTAACTGACAAGGGGGATCTAAAGGAAAATATAGTTTATATATTTAACCATCACACTTGACATCTCAGTCATCTCATGGTGGAACAAGTAAAGGTCTAATGGGACCAATATAGTCCTAGTTCTGCAACTTGGGAAGATGCTTATACTATGCATTTGTAATTTTATTTATTTTTAATTAAACTTTGGGCCAAGTTTATCCCAATAGGGGACATATGTAATGTCCCATCTTGACTAGTATAGTTTTGTGACACCCAAAGAGGGTGATGTTTGATGGATTATGTATGTCAGGCTTATATGTTATGGACTTGGTTAGGTCAGTTGAATTGTAAACACCATGCTTATGTCTGCTTATGTCTATGATTATGTGTTTCAGATTGAATTTGATTAAGAACTTGTTATGTGTATATTTCTTCTCTACATTTGGTTAGTTACATAGATTAGGATATATGATTGTGACATGGATGATCATTGTTGTGTGGAACAAATATTTGATTATGATATAGTAATGTTACATGATTTTCATGATTATGTATGCTTAACCTTGTAATGAATAATATTTGGTAGGAAAATTAATTACTTTCCAACAAGGATGCTTAGACCAAAAATGACTGTGGAAGTCATGTACACATTTTAGTAAAATTTGATTAAGTTAATTTAATATTAATTTTAAATTGATGATATTAATCTATGCATTTATGATGTGCCCAA
Source organism: Picea mariana (assembly GCA_032191745.1). NCBI lineage: Eukaryota > Viridiplantae > Streptophyta > Pinopsida > Pinales > Pinaceae > Picea > Picea mariana. The sequence continues at coordinate 154,128 of JASDQU010371062.1, forward strand.
GTCTAGGGAAACAAGACCTTGCCAACAAGACCATCAGATGGGTATGAGCTCACAACTAATACCTTAAGGGAAATGTGCAGTTTCTAGCATAATAGATGATAAGTCATGGAGTTTAGGGAATAGATTCCTAAACCCATGGAAGATCAATATTTGGAGTCTTTAATCTATGAAACCTATTAGGGCAGAGAGTCTGAAATCTACTAATACATGAAGTCTTAGGTACAAGGAAAGGATGTGGAGTCCTTATAAGTCTGGAGAGGTATATAATAGGGGTGTGCAATCCCTATTATCCAACAGAAAATCACCACTTATGGGTACAGATCAACCAGGTAATATAACCTAGGTTAAACCTTAGATTAATCTAATTCCAAATTTACCCATTTTTCAAGGATTTTCAACTTTAATTTATCTTTTTAATAAAAAAGTGAAACATTTAATTTGAAAAAAATGAATAATAATAAATAATATAAAAATGACACATTGGAGTGGTGAATTTTAAGAAAATTAATTATTTAGCTAAAAATTAAAAAAAAAATGCCGGATTTCCACCTGAAGAGGTGGTGGAGAGTAATAAAAATCATTTCATTTAAAAAAAATAACTAATTTTGCATGAGAGGTGAGGTGATACCTCTCTCAAATCTTATAAATATACAAGGATCCCCATGATAGGGGGGGGACCTGGAGAGCAACCGGATGTTGTTGAAATGATTCTGGAGTCTCTTAATTAGATCTTAGGTAGCTTGGCTCTGAATTAGATTTGTAGGTATCTTAGCTTGGTTGAGTAAAATATGGGTAGTGTTGGACGGAAGAGGGGATCATCTTCCTTAAATAGCCTATTATCTCCTTATTTCTATGTGAGCTCTTACAACTAGGGGGTTATAGGGGGAGAATTTCTCCCTCCATAAGTTTGGGTGGTAAAATGATTGGTCTTGAGTTGAGCTGGTAAGTGGAGCTCCTAAAGGGAGAAAATCAATTGGTTTCTGGTAAATGTTTAATTCTGCAATTTAATTATATGTGGTCAATTATTGAGTATTAGGTAGTATTTATATGTGGTCAATTATTGAGCATTAGGTAGTATTTATTTTAGCTAACATTTCAGGTAACCAAAGAACTATATGGCATATATAAAAGTAATTTTTATGCAAGGTTAAAGGAAAAGAAGATGGATTTTTCTCTCTTCTTCTTCTATTTCTTTCATCATTTTATATATTTCTTTAAAGGTGAGAAATTTAAAGATGGCCTACCAAAAGGTTCAATAAATATCACTATCTTTGTTTAAATGTTTGTAATTATATTTATCATATAATTGTTTTCCATAACATGTTTTTTGAATAATGAAGTTAATTGTGAAGTTTATTAATTTACCTATCTTACAGTGGATTTATTAATTTATTGAGTTCATGTAATTTCCCTAATAGATAGTAATCTTCCCTTAGGTATGACTGTTTTCCATAATTACATAATCAGTTAAAATTATTGTTGTAGTCTACTTCCAAATTTGTGAGAGAATGTATTTTAGATATCATACTCTTAAATTGATATTCCTTTTTAGGATTTTAATACTTACAGTTCTATCCAATCACCCATTATTCTCTATGTTTGGACATTGGCTTTCTCCATCATATGTTCCTCTGTAGCATCTCTTATGGAATGTATTTATTATATTTCTTAATAGAATGTTTATATTTAATTATTATTTTTAATTATTTATATGTATATTTTCACAACTATTTAAAGTTGTTTCTAGATATTATAGTTATTGTGTATATTTTGAGAGCTCCTATAGAATGCATTTACTATATTTCTTAATAGAATGTGTATATTTAATTATTATTTATAGTTATTTTTGTGTATATTTCACAACTATTTAAAGTTATTTCTCAACATTCCAATTATGTCTATATTTTTCATAGGTTTTATGGAATGAATTTACTATATTTCTTAATAGAGTCTGTATATTGAATAATTATGAATAATTATTTATAACTATTTACATGTATATTTCCAGATCTCTTATGGGATGTATTTACCATGTTTTTTAATAGAGCGTGTATAAGTAAATATTCAAATTCATTCTAAATCTATCCATTTGATTTCACATTCTGCAACCAATATTTATGTTGTTGTGTGGCTTGTAAAAAGAAACATAGAAATGTTTAGTGCTCAAGTCAACATTTCACACCGTATGTACTAGTTTTATTGATATTATTAGGGTTTTGTTTTTTAATGAAAACTGGAAAAAAAATTCCGCTACCACAATATACTGTGAAACAATTGTAATCATGAGATATCTCAAACCTAAACTTGTTATTTGTTGAGGTAACCAACCAATGAAATTTCTTTGAATGAAATAATTTATAATTATTTATTTGTGAACATTATTTATAATTATTTATGTGTATATTTTCATATCTATTTATGATTATTTTTATGTATATTATCTAATTTACAATATTCCTATAACGTGCATGTAGGCAAATTATAGTGTGCATGTAGGGAAATTGTTTGAATAAATGTTTCAATGGTTGTAGCTTGCATGCATGAAAAGTGTTTGACTAAATTCCTCAAAGTTTGTAGATTTCATGCATGAAAAGTGTTTTATGAAATGCATCAATGGTTTTTAGCTTGCATGCATGCTTAGTGTTTGCTCAAATGTCAAAATAGTTGTAGTTTTCATGTTTTGCCTCTACTCTTGATTTTAAAATCCAAGTTTTGTCCAAGTATATTTATAATAAATTTAACAACTCTTTGAATTACACATTTTTTAATTAAATATTAAAGTTTTAATTTATTTTTTAATAATAATTATAATTATTTTACATGTATAACTCTAAGTTAGTTGGTTTAATTATATAAAATTAAAAAAAAAAACAATACTAGATTGACTTTAGTTTCTTGGTGGGACCTTACACAATATCTCTCTCTCACCCTCCCTCCCACTATATATTTCTCACCCTCCCTCTCTCTCTTTCCCTATCTCTCTCTCCCCCTTTAACTCACACGACTCTCTCACTCCCTCCCACCCCCTCTCTATCCCCCATTATTCCCTTCTCCCCCATTCTCTATCTCTCTCTCTTTTCCCCACTATTGGATCCATATTGGATCATTACATTAGTTTTAATATATCTCCATTATCTTAAAGTGGAAAATAAATGGAGGAATCGACTTTCATAGTCATTCTAATGGTAGGTCCTAGTTTGGAAAATTGGGGTTTGAAACCTTCCACATCCATTTAGAGACATCAAACCAACCTTTTTGGAGTTAAAACTTTCCTAACTTGATCTTGGACACCTTTACGTTATTTTACACATCAATATCTTTCCAACGATGGTAACATTGTGTTAATCTGAGTTCGTATGCGAAAGACATGTCTCTCTCAAGTTGACCTACTGTGTTGACCACCATGCTACTAATGGATGCCACATTATCCTATACTACTCATGCATATTAGGATAGCCACATACGGAATTTGAAGAAGATTCTATAAGGTATAAAATATTATCACCGTTGAGGGTTCAGGAAGTCAAAATCCTATCCCTAGATAGCTATCAGACAATGTTAAATACCATGCCTCTAGGAGGAGAAGGGGTTAAATTATTTAGCAATGTATTTGTTCCACAGTTGAGTAGAGAACCTAGGAGTGGTAATTTAAGAGCGTACGAGAGGAGGGGGATCTTATATTATCCATAAAATCCACATTGGCAAAGGAAACTCCACAGAGAGTGCATCTTTATTTGTACTTGCATTTGAATAAAATAGAGCATAGCGACCTCAAATTCTAGCTAGGTTTTCTCCCATATTTGGTTTCCCAAGTTCTATATTTTGTTTATCTATGGATGGTGTGTGGGTATTTATTTCTATTATCTATTTTTCACACAAGATATATTTCTTAAATTTTAAGTAGAAAACCAATAATTAAAGAATATGAGATCTAAAGGAAATTAACCTTCACAGTAAAGATTTCATTATTTTGTTAGATTTGTTGTGACGAACTATCTAGTGGAATATTCATGACAATTTATAGATTATATTGGCATTAGAGTAGGTTTTATTGTGTTATTTGTTGAAATCTGCAGGTATCCAAGAATCAATTTAAGCATAAATTCATAGACCGCTAGCCATGGAAAACAAGGTTGTTTAGAACTACCCTCGAGTTCCAATAAAGTAGATATTTCCAAGAATGGAAGAGAATTTTTTTGACATATCTTACAATATTTCTCTCCTCATGGTGGCTCTATCAAGTAATCTTGAACCATTTGGAGAATTTGGAAGCGCGAAATCAGATATCAGGTCAGACAAAAAAATAGGGCATAATGAAGACCTGGAAAAGGAGTAGCAGAAAGAACCTGAGAAAGAGAAGTTTAGTTCCAATACAATAATACCCTCATAGTGTTTATTCAATATTGAATCACAAGTGGAAACAAAACCATACAAAGGTTATATCGATGCATTAAAACTAAATCATTGGTTGCAACAAGTAGAAGTCTTTCTATTGAAATTTTCTAGAAATAAACAATGTCATAATTTCTTTTGTCCAACATTTTGAGTCGGCAATCTGGCCATTGTCAAGGAAACATTGTTAAGCCCTAGACAAATCCCCATGATATATATAAAACCACTTATTATTCCCTAGATATTGAATTATTACATTTCTAGTAGGTCGAATAGAACCCTTCTTTGCACCCTTTCATTGTAATTGTAACCCATTCTCTCCTATATATATATCAAGGAGATCTAGTATTAGGATCATATTATCTCATATAATATTTTGTTATGATGTTTATATACTATAAAGGATGTTTCCCCCTCGAAGTGGACTGAATTTTATTGATTTATTATCATTTTTAAGGCGTTGGTTCATAACATTTGGTATCAGAGCTCAAGGTCTTGGGGTTTTCCTGCTACATCTGAGACATCTTGAAATTTTTGCTATAAATTGTTTTATAAGACATTTAAAAAATAAACCCCTTGTAGGATATTTAGTATACGGATCAAGGTAATTGGGGTTAAAATTTCATCTCCTTAGGAATTACACTTTTGGAGATATATCCTATGTAGGAGAAGGTTTGAAAATCATCCTAAATTTTGTCATCATGGAATTTTCGCTATAAATATTTTTCTGTAACATTTCAGACCATGAAATATGGATTATATTGATAGAATTTATCATGGTATCTGTGATAAAAAATTCATCTTCTGGTTCATCTTACTTTTGTATATACACCCTATAAAAGATAGGATATCTGACTAGTCCTATTGACTATCTTAAACAGGTGTTAGAGGTACAACAACCATAAATTCTTCCTATAGAATCCAAATTGAGTGAGACTAGATCCATTGAATAGTGGACAGGACATAGTAATTCAGGTATAATTTTCATAATTTTATATCAATTATTGTGCATGGGGAACGCTGTAAAAGTGTTATCTCTTGGAAAGGAAAAAAATAAAAAAGGTGTGGGGAAGTTTCCATAACTTCCACTTGGTACATCCAATTTTTATCAAACCCATGGCATTGTAGAGAGGAAACATCATAGAATTATAGAATAAAATTTCAGACCCAGAAGGGCCAAAATTTTAGAGATACACCAGAAGAAAGGTTAGCCAAGAGGTGAAACTCCAAATTAAGGTTTTTAAAGGTACGTAACTTACATTTGACATAATTATTTTTGGAATATTTGTTTCAGGTGATTTGAAATTTGTAATATATATAGAATAGAGGAGTATTATTACTATTACTCCATATTGGTCCCAAAAAGGTGACAACACCTATTAAACCTCCAGAAGTCTCATCTATGATTCAAGAAGAAAATAAGGACATATAGAAGAGGTTGTCCAAATTAGAGGAACAAATTATGAATGTGAGTGAAAAGTCTAATAATTGGGTAAACTCACAAATAAAAATTCAAGTAATGGAAAGGAAGATGGTTGTAATGGAAAAAAATATGGAGGGCATAAAAAAAAAGATGGATGATATGGAAAATAAGATGGAAGAAAATAAGAATGACATAAAAAAAGAAACACAAAATTCCATGAAGGAAATGAAAAATATGTCTTCCCTGATATCTCAAGCTATACATGGGAGATTACCTAAAGGAGACGTCAAAATGGAATGGACTCATGAAAATAAAGGTAGTACTCATTTTGAAAAAAATACCAATAATAAGCCATTTAGTGACTCTAACTCTAATTATGGAGTCAATTCTAGTGGGGGTATTAAATTAAACTTTCCCAAAATTGAATTAAATAAGTTTGATGGTACAGAGGTATTTACTTGGGTGAACCAAATAGAACAATATTTTGAACTACATAATATTATGGATGTTAAGAAAAGGATTCACATAGCAACCTTGAACTTTGAGAAAAAACCATATCAGTGGTATCAATGGATAGTGAAAAAGAAACCCCCTTTATATCACTACACTTGGTGTTTATTTACAAGAGACTTATAATAACAATATGGGAAATTTTGGGAACAATACTACATTCAGTTGACCAACATCAAGCAATTAGGTGATATTGAAGAATACAATTCACAATTCCTAGTACTGGCCACAAGGGTGGATAAACTAAGTGATGAAAACTTGTTGGAATATTACATGGGTGGATTAAAAGAATACATTAAACATGAACTTTTATTAAGACAACCTACAAGTATTATGGAAGCTATGCAAAATGCTCATCATATTCATGCCAAAAATAAGGCTACACACAAGTATAGAATTGGAGGAAGAGATCCTTTTGCAGGTCATAAGAAAACCATATCTCAACCAACAAGGTTGATACCTCAACAAATGGATGAAAGAAGAGAAAAGGGACTATGTTTAAATTGTGATAGAGAGTACAGTAAAGGGCATAAATGCAGTGAGAATAAATTATTCTACATAGACTGTGAGGAGGAAGAAGATATTTTACCTAAACCAACAAGGTCGATACCTAAAAAAATGGATGAAAGAAGAGAAAAAAGACTATGTTTCAATTGTGACAACAAGTACAATAAGGGGCATAAATTTGGTGAGAATAAATTATTCTACATAGACTGTGAAGAGGAAGAAGATAAAGAATTGGAACCGTCACAGGACCCAAATCTAGAAGAGACTACCCCAACAATATATTGTCATTATTTGGCCGGCATCACTACTCCACAAACCCTCAATATACAAGGATACATCAAAAAGAAAAAGGTAACAGTATTGATTGATTGAGGTAGCACCCATATTTTCATCAATTACAAATTAGCAAAATATCTCATTTTTTTTGTATATCCTGCACCAGAGTTTCTAGTAATGATTGCAGATGGAGGTACCATAAATTTTTCAGGGAAATGACATAGTATTAATCTCAACATGGGGGAGTATTTTTTGTATATCCCCATGATTTCCATCCAAATGGAGGGTGCGGATATTGTATTAGGGGTCCAATGGTTGCAATCATTGGGAACATTTGCCTTTGATTTTCAAAATCTTTTTATGATATTTTCCTCAGATGGCAAGGAAATTGAGCTTAGAGGTATCCAAGGGAAACCCTATAAAGTGATAATCTATAATAGCATGACAAAATTACTCAAAAAGGGACATCAGGGTGTAATTGCACAATTGTTCTCACTTGATGTTCAAACATCTATAGCCCCAGCTCCATCAAATCTCCAAATAATTATAAACAATCATTCCAAGGTATTTTATGAAATGCCTAAGGGTCTTCCACCTACCCAATACCATGACCATGCTATTCATTTGTAGCCAGTAAGTGTGCCGACTAACATTAGGCCTTACAGTTATCCATATGCACAGAAGAGTGATTGAACGCATGATCCAGGAAATGTTAGAGGCTGGCATCATTCAACATAGCCAAAGTTCTTTCTCTTCACCAGTGGTGTTGGTTACAAAAAAATATGGTTGATGGCGTATCTGTCCATATTATAGACAAATCAAAGATTGACCATCAAAGATAAGTTTCCTATCCTCGTCATTGATGAATTATTAGATGAATTACATGGAGAAAAATTATTTACTAAGTTGGATCTTCATTCAGGATATCATCAAATCATAATGAGATAGGAATACATTCATAAAATAGCTTTTAGAACACATGAATTTCATGATGAATTTTTGGTTATGCCACTTGGACTAACTTATGCATCGTCAACATTTCAAAGCTTGATGAATTCTATTTTCAAGACATTCCTTACAAAATTTGTGTTAGTATTTTTTGATGACATACTAATCTACAACAAATCTTGGAAAGAGCATGTACAACATGTTGACAAAGTATTAAAACTATTGGAAGAACAAAAACATTATGCAAATTCTTCCAAGTGTTCCTTTAGGGTTCAAGAAGTGGAATATTAGGGTCATATTGTATCTCATGAAGGTGTAAAAGTGGACCCTAACAAAATTAAAGCTATAAGGGAATGGCCGATTCCTAAAACCTTGAAGAAACTTAGAGGATTCTTAGGATTGACAGGTTATTACTGTAATTTTGTCAGGAACTATGTTCAGATAGAAACACCTCTAACAACATTATTAAATAAGGAATCATTTTATTGGAAAGAAGAAGCAACCAAATCTTTTGAAAAACTTAAGGAGGCTATGTATACAACTCCCATATTGACCACACCTGAATTCACAAAAACATTTATTGTGGAGTGTGATGCCTGAGGCCCTGGAATTGGTGCGGTTTTAATGCAGGAAGGAAGGCCCATTGCCTTCAAAACAAGGCAAGTTAAAGGAAAAAAAAATGTCAAACACATTTATGAAAAAGAAACGTTGGCCACAATACATGCAGTTCAGAAATGGAGCCCCTACCTAATAGGAAGACACGTCAAGGTCAAAATAGATCATGATAGTTTGAAGTAATTTTTGGAGCAACGATTATCTTCAGAAGAGAAATGAAAATCGATTACAAAGATGTTGGGTTATGACTTTGAAATTATATACAAAAAATGAAAACATAATGTTCTCACAAACTCCCTTTCCAGGAAAGAAGAAGAAACAAAAGGTTCACTATGTGTTATTTCTAGTTTGCAGTCAGATTGCATGGAAGAATCAAGGATAGAATGGAATCAAGGTCAAGAGGTATGCAAGATCATTCAAAAAGTACATGAAGACCGCAGTTCATTAGAATTTTTTGTATGGAAGAATGATTTGCTATGGTATCATGATCACCTATACTTATGTAAGAATTTCCAACTCAAACAGAATATCCTTCTAGAATTGTAGACTTCTCCTATAGGGGGACATTCATGATTCTTGAAAACATACCACATGGTCAAGAGAGATTTTTTCTGGGAAGGTCTTAAAAATGATGTTCAAAAGTTTGTCTCTGAATTTATGGTCTACCAATAGAATAAGCGAGAGACAATCAATACTCCAAGTCTCCTAAAACCATTAGCTATACCAAGACAATGTTGGGAAGAAGTTTCCATGGATTTTATTACAGGTTTACAAAAATCAGAAGGAAATTTTGTCATCATGGTATTAGTGGATCGACTAACAAAGTATGCTCGTTTTTTCTTCTTTCTCATCCTTTTAAATCAAGCAAAATAAAAACAACATTCATGGAAACAGTTCAAAAACTACATGGAGTCCCCGAGATTATTGTAAGTGACAGAGACCCATTTTTTATGGGAATTTTTTGGACTGAATTATTTTCTTATTTTGGTACTCAATTGGCTCATAGTTCATCTTAGCACCCTCAATCTGATGGGAAAACTTATATTGTGAATAAATGTCTAGAAGGATATCTTCGTTTCTTTGCATTCGATAAACAAACACAATGGGTCAAGTGGTTTCCCTTAGCGAAATGGTGGTACAACACATCCTTCCATACTTCATCAAAATTTTCCCCATTTCTGATACTTTATGGATATTATCCTCCATCCATCACATCACCCTTGAAATGGAATACAAAGGTTCAAGTAGTGGAGGACCACATCACCCTTGAAATGGAATACAAAGGTTCAAGTAGTGGAGGACAACTTGGTTATGGCACAACATAGGATGAAACAACAAGCAGATCAACATCACAGAGAAAGGGAATTTGAGGTTGGGGGTTCGGTATTTCTAAGGCTACAACCATACAAACAAGTGTCCCTAAAGACACAAAAGAAGGAAAATAAACTAGCACCCAAATATTATGGCCCCTATAAGGTTTTGCAAAGGACTAGAAGTATGGATTACAAATTGGAGTTGCCTCCATATTCACACGCATATCCAGTATTCCATGTTTCTTGCTTAAAGAAGGTCATCAGAAACAAGATCTCATTCCAAACAAGTTTACCAGATCTCAATGAAGAAGGGAGAATCATACTAGAGCTAGAAACAATCCTTGAAACGAGAATTAAGCAACTAAGAAATCAAACAATTATAGAATACCTTGTCAAATGGAAGAACCTACTAGTAGAAGAGGCAACATGGGAAGATAAGTTCTTCATGCAGAAGCATCTGTGGTTAGACAAGTGTTGACGACAACACTTTTTTGAAGGGGACGGGCATGTTAATCCCTAGACAAATCCCCATGATATGTATAAAACCCCTTAGTATGCCCTAGATATTGAATTATTACATTGATAGTAGGTCGGCTAGAAGCCTTCATTGCACCCTTTCATTGTATTTATAACCCATTGTCTCCTATATATATATATATATATATATATATATATATATATATATATATTATCAAGGAGATCATCTATTAGGATCATCTGATCTCATCTCATATTGTGTTTTAAAGTTTATATATTGTAAAGCAGCTTTCCCCCTCAAAGTGGACTGAATTTTATTGATTTCTTATCATTTTTAAGGCATTGGGTCATAACACACAGAACGCTGAAAAAGATAATAGAAGATGGTTTTTGGGTTAAATTTTTTTAATAGAGGAGGATAAAATATGGTCATTGTAAAAAAGGAGGTAAATATTATTTCATTTTCAAATGACCATTGAGAATATAATCATATCTCAAAAATCTTGGTCAAACCGAACAAAAAAATTGTTTTTAAATCCTATAAGACCCTTAAAAAATTATTTAGATATTCCTAGGATAACTTTTACCCTAAGCTTGGCCAAGGATTTTACAAAATTCCATGATTCTATGGCAATTCATGCATGGGCCAAACTAGAATGTCATTAAAAGCTCATCTGAAATAACATATAGCGGACACTGTCCACAATCACATTTCCAAATCAATGATCACTAAACAATCCCACAATTATAAACACCTTAGATTCCTTGATCAGACAAAATTTCTTGCATCAACCCCCTTTTACTCATCTCAAATCATTAGGGAAGTGTTGGAAATTGAAAAACACCCTCAAAATTTCAATTGTGAATATGGCTATAAACTTAGCAAATATTGGAAAACCATCATTCATCATTTTGTCACTAAAAATATTCACACTTCCTATCTCCCCCCCGTGATTCTTCTTTCCTCCCCTAACCTTTTCTTATTTTTCATCCTTAATTTCCCCCCCTCTTTTCACACTTGACTCCATTCCCTCCACCACCTTTTTAATAACTTTACCTTCACTTTTCAATTACATTATATATATATATATATATATGGTTTTAAATGTCCATTTCAATCATTCTAATTTATTTACCCCATTTTTTACAACAACTATATTTTATCATCATCTATAAAAATATTTAGCCTAGCAACCATCTTCTACCTATATTTTTTGTCTTTATGTGTCCTTGATGATTGATTGAGTGTCCACTTGAAACATTGGACAAAAATAAATTGTGACATAGTTTATTTCTAGAAAATTTCAACAACATAATGAATAATTTTGAAAACCTAGACACCAGAATAACTAGAAGTTAATTTTAACATTTTCCATATAGATGAAGAACAAAAGATATCATTTTCTAGAGTGAACTTAGAGGTCCATGATTTAACCTAGTGTGAAGTACCTACAAAAACACTTACGTTGGAGGGTGATCCGCCAGTAACTAGGTGTGAGGAATTCAAAACCCTCATCAAGTCCCAATTATACCCTAACAGGTATGATAGGACCAATGGATTTGGTGTCGGTACTTCAGGTAGTAGCAACAAAAGAGTGTACATGAGTAAACCATTGAGTTCATAAATATGGCCATCCGACTAGGTATCTCTCCCAATAGACATTATGTACTCCTCAAGTATCAGAGGGTATACATAGACATCTATTAAAGAAAGTGATTCTTTTGAAGACAAATATAGATGATGACGAATGTGTAAAGGCACAATATATCGAAATATTACGCCACGAGAAAGGGAAACCAAGCGGTTCCAAGTAGAAAGAGAACCAAGAAGCTTTCAAGGACAGGAGGAAGAATTGGAAACTATGAAAGGGTAAGAATATGAAATCCATAACACATCAATACAAGGATCCTAAATGCCATTGTAACCATTGAAATAATGGTGTGCACACTAAGCGAAAGTTTTGGAAACTACATCCAAAGTTGAACCTGAAGAACCACAAGAAAGATGGAAAGAAAAATAATCCTCTAGCCAATTAAAGGTAAATCTAATTTGGATGAGAAGATAGTCTCAACATCAATGAAGGAGGAGTTTAATCAGATTATCCTTCAAAACTAGGAAGAGAAGGAGATTATCAAACACTTGTGTATCAAGATCCTAGTGTAGAAAACCAACATAGATGTCACGTTTGACTTTGGTTCGACTAATCTCATAGAATAATATTTGGTCGAAAAAATTGGATTGGAGGTTCACGATCATCCTATCCCATGTCCACTAGGATGGGTAAACAAAGATGTAGAGATCAAGGTAATGAAAATATTTCAGACTAAATTTGTTGTAAGTTTTGACTTTATTGATGAAGTGGAATTGGATGTAGTACCCCTTGGCATATGTGGAGTATTGTTTGGAATCCTATACATGTATATGAGCCATGAAATCTTCATACAGAGAGACAAGTAGTACCAACTAATAAAGGATGGGAAGTCCTACATCATCAACGTGCATAAAGGAAATTCAAATATTTCACTCTTAATTTCCAACCAAGACAAGAAGTTGATTAGTTCTTGAGTAAGAAATATTTTTTAATTTTCTTAAGAGAATATTAGACTGAGGATGAGTCAAAAAGAGTAAAATAATCCATGGAGGTGTATACTAAATATCATAAACATCATTAAGAGGAATCAGTATAGGAATACAAAGGAGTGTTCCATGAGCCTAAAAGGATACCACCCAATAGGGAAGTGGAGCATGAAATATAGTTATTCCCATACTCCCCATTATCGAATATTGGGTTCTATAGACAATTCATTCTAGAAGAAAATGAGGTGAAGAAGCAGTTGTGCCATATTTTGAAGTAGGGTGTGATTTGACCAAGTACCTCACCTTCTAGGTCACATATCATAATTGCATCAAAGAAGGATGGGGATTGGATAATGTGTATCAACAAAAGAGCATTGAATAATTTTACACTAAAAAATTAGTACCCTCTATCGAGGACTGATGATCTGTTAGATCGCTTGCAACACAAAAAATATTTCACCATGTTGGATCTTAGATTGGGATACCACTAGGAATGAATCAAGGAAGAAGACACATTGAATATTTCTTTCAAGACACGACAAGATTTATATGAATGATTAGTCATGCCATTCGGTTTATGTAATGCACCAACTACATTTATGAGACCAATGAATGATATATTAGACCCAAATCTAGATTCACTTTTTATAGTCTATTTGGAAGCTATATTGGTTTATAGTTCTACCTGGTAGCAGAAAATATCATATCTCATGTAGGTGTTAGATACTTTGAATAAGCACCATCTTCTAGCTAACCACAAGAATGATGATCTTGCTTGGCATTATTTTGTGTATTTGGGTATCTGGTCAGTGGAGGGGAGGTCAATATAAATTCCACATATATGGAGGACATAATGAAATGACCAATTCCTACAAATGTCACTTAAGTCAAGAGTTGTTTTGAGGTAGCACAATACTTGTAGAAGTTCATAGCATAATTTTAAATGGTATCTACATCACTCCACACCATAAAAGTGAGTGGTAAGAGTATCAAGTGGGGGTATAATCAGTAGAAGGATCTTTATGAGATGAAGATAAATATAATTCAAGCACTAGTTCTCACATTACCAAACTTGAAAAATCCTTTCAAAGTGAAGACATATGCAAGTTGGTATGTTATGGGAATACCTTTGATGAAAGGAGGAAGGCCTATCTGCTATCATTAAAAAATATTCCATTGAGTAGTTCTCAACTACCCTACCTATGAAAATGAAATTGATTCCCTAGTTCAAGTTTTCAAGAAGTGGAAGCACTATATGATGGGAAAGGTGATCATCCTCCCCACAAATCACCAACTGCTATAGTATTTTCAGGCCAAAAGTAATCTACAACAAAGAAGACATTCTAAGTGGATGGGGATTTTACAACAATTTCATCTAGTCAACAAGCATCAAAAGGGAATCCAAAATAGGTTAGAATACATGCTTTCAAGGCCACACAGATCCAATATTATAGCTTTGGGAATTATGATGCGCATGGAACATTTTCCCATGATGCATACAAAGAGGTATACATGACTTCAAGGAGGTGTTTTAGCCACAATAGGGCCAAATTCATATAAAAAATGTGATGGAAAGGATCATTATAATTTACACAATGGGTTACTTTACAATATCAACAAGCTCTATGTCCCTAAAGGTGAGAGACTACATATTATGAAAGAGTCTCAGACCTCCAAGGTTTCAAGACATTTGGAGTCTATAATATAGTTGCCACATTACAGAGGTATGTGTACTAGCCCACAATGCAAGAATATGTAGCACCATATATTACAAGATGTACACTTCCTTGTACTATAAATCTCAGTAAGAGGAAACCAAATATATACCATCCCTTACCAATACCCGCTCTACCTTTGAAGATCATTTCCATGTATTTTTTCAGAGGTTTACCATAAGCAACAGGGGACAAAAAACATGTTCTTTGAACATATCTGGGTTTAGTTTGGGATATGAAGGAGAAAAATATCAGACATGGGTACCATATGTTTCAGTACATTTTGGACTACATCATGGGAGAATATGGATACTAAGTTGAAGAGATCTACATCATTCCATCCATGGACAAATTGGTATGCAAAGTATTAAACAAGACTATGGTGAAACTTTAGAGGGGTTACCACCAGAAGCATCCACATAACAAGGATGAAAATTTGATCTACATACAACACTCTTATAATATATTAGTGCACACTTCCACTATTAAGTCACCTTTTGAAAATTTCTTTCGATATTTTACACCTTCGCCCTTTGATATTGTATACAAAAAAAAAGGAGGAGTGAGGTAGGATGTCACAAGAGATGCATTGAGAGAAACAATTTTTTTTTGAAATGTAGGAAAACTCATTTGTGAGTATAGGAGATGTTGAAGAAGTCTCATGAAAAACAAAAGGCCAAACATAGTCAGTAAAGAACTGAGAAGTCATTCAAAGTGGGAGATAGAGTTTTGTTACAACTGAAGAAGAAAATACCATAGAGTCTTGGAAAGAATATCAAGGTTGTGCGGTATGGACCTTTTGACATATTGGAGAAGGTGAGAGATAATTCCTACAGTCTCAATCTATACCCATACATGTGCATTTACTCAGTAGTGAATGTAGAGAATA
Organism: Picea mariana; assembly: GCA_032191745.1. Classification (NCBI taxonomy): domain Eukaryota; kingdom Viridiplantae; phylum Streptophyta; class Pinopsida; order Pinales; family Pinaceae; genus Picea; species Picea mariana. The sequence goes on from JASDQU010371062.1 coordinate 169,771, forward strand.
TCAAACTATACGAGACTTCTATGTTGGATCGGGAGGAGGAGAAGGTCCTACCTTCCATATGTGACTTAGCACAATATTCTTAGGAAGGGTTGGAAAAAGAGATTGTTTTATAGAATCAATATAGAACTAACATACATGGGTAGAATGACCTTTTCAAGATTCAGTTCAAAGGACAACTTCGAGGTAAAGCAAAGTGGTACTCCATGGATAAGGTAAAGGAAAAATTTCCTCGCCTCTTTTAGTAAAGATTTTTGGGACCGAAATATGTCATAGGTGGGAAAGTATGATCTATATTGGATAATTATATTATGTTTCATCTATCTCTATGATTTAACAGTAAAACAAATTCCAGGAATCATCTTGTATGATCATCCTAATGGCAGGTCCTAGTTTGGAAACTTGGGCTTTGAAACCTTCTTGATCCATTTTGAGGCATCAAACAACATTGTTTAGGGAAAACAATTTCCTATATTTATATTGGACCCCTACATGATATTATACACATTGATACATTTCCAATGTTTCAAATATCACATTAATTGGAGTTCGTATGTGAATGGCATGCCTCCCTCAAGTTGACCTACAATATTGAACACCATGGTATGAGTTGATGCCATGTCAACCTATATTACTCACACAAATGGGGCTATCCACATATTTAATTTCAATAATATGATATAATTTTCAAAATCTTATCACAGTTGAGGGTTGAGCAAGTCAAAACCCTACCCCTATATGGCTAATGAGTGATGTTAAATATTGGGCCATTAGGAGGAGAAGGGGTTCCATTCTTTATCACTGTATTTGTTCCATAGTTGAAAAGAAAACATAGGAGTGGTATTTTGAGAGCATAAAAAATGAGGAGAGATCCCATAGTATCCATACAGGCCATAGTGGCAAAGGAAACTCCAAAGAGAGTGCCTCTTTCTTTTGTACTATCATTTGAAGAAAATAGAGTTGAGTGACATCACCTTCTAGTTGGTTTTTATCCCATATTGATTTTCCCAGGTTATATGTTGTGTTTATCCTTGGATGGTGTGTGAGTATTTAATAATGTTCTCCATTTTTCACATTTTAGCTATTTCATACACTTTACACAGAAAACTAGTAAATACTTTAAATTCATTTAAATGAACATTGGGAAGCAGTAAATTCATTTAAATGATCTACAACAGACCCACCTTTTGACATCTTCATATTAAATAACCTATTCATTAGAAATACATTATTGGACACCGATATTTTTTCATACAGCTTAGCTAATACGTCCATCATCTCCTTCATTGTCTTCTCTCTTGAAATATTTAAATCCACCGACGCAGCTAGACTCAGTCACATTGTTCCTAGTGCCTTTCTTTCAAGAACCTCCCATTTTTTTCCTTCATTTCCATCAGCTTCTTTTCTATTCCACCTAATGGTAGGAATAAATCCTTCTGATACAAATAATGCTTCATCTGCATCTTCCATAACTGGTAGTTTTGGCCATTAAATTTCTCGACCCTAAAATTTCCATCTTATCCCATTTCTCTCACTCAAACTAGGAACCCTCTTTTCCTTCGAGTTACCTTTCACTCTGATACCAATTGTTAGAAAAACATGATCAGAGAGAAATAAAAAAAAAATGTGGAAATAAAACACAGAAGATACACAATACAATAGAGACATAGATATACGTGGTTCACCCAGTGTGGGCTACATCCACCAAAGAAATTTCCAGTTATTTCCTTTATTATTATCCAACAAATGAAGGGATACAACCTACAACACTTGTAGCTTCCTCTTCTTTCTCTCACAATACAATATTCGCAATAATACATATATGCAATACAATTTCCTTATAAGAGAGGGTTTCCTTCAAGAGAAAAAAACCTAAAATAAGTTCTACCGTCAAATCTTCGATCCTATAATGAACGGTCCAAATTGAATACGAAATTACAATAGTTTACAAGGCAATTTTTCCAAAAATTTCTCTTCGGGGGCACTACCCCCGAATCCCCTGCCAAGGGAGGCGGGGGGCCTAAAAAAATTGTCTCTTCCCCCCCTTGGACCCTCTTGGTGACAGTTGTGGAGGAAAAATCCCTACCACACCCCCCGTTAGGGGATTAGGTCCAAGAAAGATTGAAAGAAACCTATGAGTCAAGAAGACAATCTGGCTCCACAAGCAAAAGTAAGGAGGGATTTAGAGAGAGAGAGGGATATAAAGGAAAAGAGATGGAGGGAGAGGGATAAAGGTGGAGAGATATGGGAATAGAGTAAGAGAGCAGACAAATAGAGATAGATGAGAATATAGAGAGAGGTATATAAGGGAGGTAGAGAGAGTGGGAGAGAGGTAGAGAGTGGGAGGGAGAGATATAAATGGACATATATAGGGAGAGACTAAGGGACAAGAGTGTGGTAGAGAGAAAGAGGGAAAGAGGAAGAGAGGGAAAAGAGAGA
>JASDQU010371062.1:178668-193820 GCA_032191745.1 Picea mariana
TCGTTGGAACCGCAGTATAAATATGTGGCCATGATGACATGTCAGTTATACGGGAGAGAGGACACATCGCATTTTTTCCTAGCGTGGGTGCCTCTAATGTTTCGGGTCGCAGAAGGTGGCTCTTTTAATTGGGAAAGGATGCTTTCGGATAGCTTGGCCAATCGGGTCACAGAGTATCGGGAGCAGAAGGAGAGTGGGAAGGCGTCATCGTTCTTCATGTCCACATACATTATGGATGCAATCTGTTCTATGACACCATTTCCATTGATGAGCTGGGGTTGGACTCTGGTCGAAGACAAACCCATACATGTATATCATGAAAAACTATGGGAAAAAAAAGCAGAAAAGTTCGCGTATGAAATTTTTAACTAGGTGATGGTGCCCCTGCATATCGTTGTTTTTGGTCACCCACCACCTCGTATCTCGGACAGCATTGCGACAAATCTGAGCAGCATAGCGGACTGGTACGTGGAGGCAGAGTTTTCATACCTCAGAGTTTTCAAGGCCTTTGTTCCCCCGCATGCGCTGCCATTGTTCATTCCTTACAAGATGGCTTGTTGCGAGGTCTACTGGCAGATGGTAATTGGCAGTGTAAGTAAGGAGATCAAAGGTTATTCAAAGAAGGTATGGCCGTATTTTGTATTCGTTTAAATTCTTATTCTTTATTATATTTCGGGCATGCCAAATATGAGGTTGTTGCTCGGGAAGACCTGAATTTGGTCTCCATCGAATATAAGAAGCACGATCCATAGAGGGTCATGAGCAATCATTTGGCTAATTGCGAGCTCAAAAGATTTGAGCATGAGAATTCACCGTCGGATGACATTTTCCGAGGACTAAGGTCATATGAAGAAATTCTAGCCCGGATTCAATTCTTGGCACCCGAGGATAGAGCCGAGGTATTGAAATTCCAGGAACACCGGTGTAGCTGTCTCCCCGTTGTATTGTGAGGTGAGGGTCCAAGCATTTCAGAGATGAAGTAGAAGGATGATGAAGGTTCTAAAGATGCAACTCCCGACCCAGGAAAGCATTAGGATGAGGAGGAACAAACGAAGGATCCAGAAGCAGAGGAAAAGACTCCGAACCCGCCAAAGGAACAAGATCTGGAGACAGAGATAAAGACTCTGAACCCCTCGAAGAAACAGAATCCGGAGACAGAGATAAAGACCCCAGAACCGCCAAAGAAGCCGAACCCGGTCGACACCCTAGGGAAATCGATGAAATAGATCGGAGAACCCATCACCTCTGTCACCCCCTTGCAGTCGACGCAGGAAAATATAGAAGAAGGATGGATATTCAATGAGGAGCTGAGGCCCATAAGAGCAGAAGAACTCCCTCCGAATGAGTTTTTCTTTGATAAAAAGAGAAAAGCAGTAGTAAAAAGGGAATTTTACCAGGAAGGAGAGTTGACTACCAAAAAGTATAAAGTTATGACCGATGGAACAAATAAAAAGAATGGGCAATTCACCACTGAAATTGCAGGGATGCTAGGAGTGTATGCCTCGGCGAATCAATTCTCGGTCGGACTTTTGAAGAACCAACTTAAGAGAAAAAATCGCCTAATCAGGACTCTTGAAGCTAGATTGGCCTCAGCCACGGAGAATGCTAAAGGTCAGGCGAGTGTGGAAATAGAGCAGGCCAGATTGGCAGATAAAAATGAAATAGAGGTGCTCAGGGCTAAGATGGAGCAAACACAGTTGGTGGTTCGAGATGGTCAGATGCAGGCGAGCCAACATAAGAATTTGATTGAAGAGTTGCAGGCTCGAGTAGAAATTGATGAGAGCAGAATGATAAACATCGTGATGTTCAAATCCCAGGCAATCAAAATTAGGAGCAGAATCTCTACGGCTCAACAAAATTTGCTCGCCAAGGTGGGAGCGATCTGGGAAAATTGTCTGTCGGTCAACCAAGTTTCTGAGAACCTATCTGCCAGAGAAAGGGATGCCAAAGCAGCTCGGGTCACCTTCCAAGAGGTGGTGATAGCCATGAATAACAGAGTTTCAGCAGGTGCTCCCAGGCTCACCATCTCTGAACAAAACCAAGGAAATATTATGTTAAAGGAATGGGAGCATAACATCGCCGAAGGCAGGCAACAAACCCAAAAGATAACCAATTCCTTAGAGGAGGCTTTCAATTCTATAGACGGTGAGTTACTGGGCATTGACAGCAGAGGCAACGCAGAGATGTTGACGCAGATGAATGTGGAACAGATCTCACTTCATCTAAAGGAAAAGGAAGAGAGAGATTCGGTCAATATCTCTCAGATGACTGCGGTGGACATAGTCCAAGTTGATAAGTGCATGATCAAACCTAGCGCGCATTTATGTGCCATTGACATCATCAATGGACAAATGGAGGACAGGCTACAACAGTTAGCCCGAGAATGTTACTTTTTCGAAGCCAGTTGTCAAACAGAACCATCGCGGCTAATATCGCAACTGGTGGAAAGATGTATCGCCTGTACCGAGTTTGCGCAACGACAAACATCTGGCACCAAATGATGATAGAGTAGGAGGAATAGAGCGATTGTACTCCTCCCTATTGTAACCGAACTCTTGTGACTGTTGAGATTCTACCTGATTTGTAAAATTGTATAAATATATCACAGAAAGAAACAAACAGGGCTGCAACTTTTTGTGTCGATTGTAACAGAGTTTTTTACATTTGAGAAGTTAATACAAGCAAATCTGAAGATTCTTGATTCCATCAAGACTGTGTTACAAGTTTGTTTCTTTGTATTTCATATTTCATTTCATTTCATAATTCATAATTGATGTGCTTCGTTATACTTTAGTACAACCACTACTATAGTGAATGAATTTTGGTTTTCTGTAATTGTTTATTGTCTTTCCTCTGCACTAGATATCAGCGAGTGTAAGACCAATCTGCATTTTCAGAATTCTACATATATTCTCTGCTACATCGGTTATTTCTTTGCATTGTCTTCTTCTGTTTATTCATGAGTTTTTCCCTTGGTGGAAGTCTTACACCATAGACAGCTAAATTTTTTTCCTCACCTCACCCCTTTGATTAAAATATAATACAGTTACGGGAAAGAGCCTTTGATTTGCATCCCTATTTTATTCATAAAACCGTAAAATCAATTTTATTCGACCAAATCGAGACAGCATTTAATCTCTCTTTGAAGTCTTTCCTACTTTTACTGTTCCTCCATGACTGTCCCTGTACCAACAAAACCTAATATCGAACCTGGACTATCAAATGAAACACATATCGCTCTAAACTTATTGGACACAATTCTTAAAACTGCTACCAATCGGGTCGAATTAGAACATTCATGGGCAGCCATTGAACAAGATATAACTATCCAGGAACAGTTGGAAGCTAGACAACGCCAACGAAGAAATCTTCCCTAGTTTCCTTTACCGAAGGTTGACGTTATCATCTTCCCCATATTTTACCCACTTTCACATGCCTTGACACTGTACTTTTAAGCCCTAAGTACAGACTCAGGAACAACATCTTTCTGGCGCCGTTGCTGGGGACCGAAGTTACAAAATCTTTTTCCCTGGGAAAACGACAAAAAAATTTTCATTGACAGTGTTACCCTTTGATAGTGAACAAAGAGTACACACCTTTTAAGGATTTTAATCTTTCACTTGGTGACTCCACGAGAAATAAATTGGCATCCGGTCGAAGGAATATCAGACAAAACCTAGATGGTAAGCAGATTACACCCATTACCAATCCTGAAAAAATTCTAAAGACAAGAGGCTCTTTTAAGCCTACCGCTGCAGTTTACAAACTAAAAACCCTAGCACTGAAGACTAAGAGTCCTTCCGAGCCATCAACTTCGCTCATTCCTCTCTTTGACGCTAAAGATTCAACACAAATCTGCTCCGAGGTTAGGAGTGAGATTCATCTAACAGTCCCCTTAGCACACAAAGGAAAGGGTCCTCTTGAAAGTTTGTCGGCTTTTGAAATACCATATTTTCTTCAGTTGAATTTCCCGACTTCACCAAATTCTGAAGAGTGTGTTACACACTCTGTTCCCACACCCGTCTGTTCTCCCGATTTTGTCTCTTGCAAATCCGAGGAACCGAGTCCTCACGTCCCTTATCCTTCCTCATCGGACTTTCCTCTTCGTGAAGAAAATAAAGATTCCCTTTTAATTTTCCAAAATCCTCTTTATAACTTTCCACAAACAACGATGGCAGCCACTGGAGGAGGAGGTGGAGTGTTTATAGGAGGAGGCGGAGGGTTTATCGGAGGAGGAGGGGGAGGAGTCCCTCTAGGAGGAGGTGGAGGTCAAGTGCCTCGCCCCCCTCCCAGAGTTTTCATGAAAGTCACAGCCAGATACGCTCCATTAGTATTTCCCATCCCCCTACACGATCTTCCAGAAAATTACATAAAAAATTTACCGAAATTCACCGGAGAGGGGGATCTGACTGCGGGCGAACATATTAATTTTTTCGACCAATTCATAGATGTCTTCGGTATTGAGCACGAGGATGTATATTTGAGACTCCTTGTCCAAAATTTTGAAGGTTAGGTCCGAACTTGGTTTCGGAGCCTACCCGCAGCTTCTATCCTGTCATATGATGCTTTGGAAGATGCTTTCCTCAGACAATGGGGCGAGCGAAAAGACCATCTCTATTATCTAACCAAATTTGGGTCTTTGAAGAAAAAGAACTCAGAAACACTCATGGAATTCATTCAGAGATTCAACAAACTGTACAATAAAATCCCAGCAGAAGTTAAACCATCCCAACCTGCGGCCAAAGTGACTTTCGTCGGAGCTTTCGAGCTGGATTTCGCACTACTTTTGCGAGAGAGAAGGGGAGCCACCTTAAACCGTATGCAGGACGATGCGGTAGAAATAGAGTCTAATATGATGGTTTCGGGTAAACTTAAGGCTATATTAGAGGCTGGAAACCGAGAGACCAAGCGATTTAGAGAACAAGCAGGTCCTTCAGGATCCAATAGATCCTCAGACGATAGGGTGGACGATATGGCTAGAGTAATCAAAGAACTGGCAAATAAAATATCCATAATGGAACTCGAACAGGCCAAGGCTGACTCCTACCCCAAAAAAGATTTCAAGAGGAATCCAAACCCTCCTAATCAACAAAGACAAATAAAAAATGAGGATAAAAAAATACAAGCTCCCTTGAAGAATGAAAATTTTATAGGAGCGAACGATTTTGAAGATTCCGGCGATTCGAATAATGATGTTGCAAATTTCGGTGATGGCTACACTCAACCATATCTTACCCAAGAAGATTATGAAAAATATTTAAACACGCCACGATCATCAAATGAGGGTGAAGAAGGTGATCACACTGATCTCTGTGAATCTCAACCAGAAATGAGATAATGATGGTCGAGTTTCAACCAAAGTACAACCTAAGATCTAAGAGTAAGACCACCTCAACGACTCAACCCAAGAAAATCCTTCAAAGAGGCCAAGATTATGAGCCTCCTTCAAACGAGACCACATTACCCAACAACCAAACTAAAGTAGTAAGCAATCATGAGTCCGAGGTGAAAAAATTTGAAACTCAAACAACAGAAACTGAACCAGTAAATAAAGTTACATCTTCAACTAGGACCATGAGGGATAAAGTGGCCCAGACAAATAAGTCTGAAAGGAAAGATGCAGAAGTCACAACCAGAGAAACAAACAAGGTGAGCATAGCTTTTATCTTTGAAAATGAGTTAAACAAAATTAAGATACCAATCCCTTTGGTTGAGCTAGCGAAAAACCCCGTTTATCGGAAGCAAATTGCCAAAGCGATGGGCGTCTCTAAGCTAGAAAGCCAGTCCGATGTTATAAACTTGGAAGATGACAGACCTAACATCGCCTTTGGTCCCCATTTTGAAGGGTCCAAAGACAACATCGCTCCCTTTTATATCACTCTAAATGTATATGATCAGTTGCTGCATAATTGTATGTTAGACTCCGGGGCTTCCCATAATGTTATGCCGAAGATTATAATGGACAAGTTGGGTCTCTAGATCAAAATAACTTATGGAAATATGTACTCTTTCGACTCGAGAAAGGTTAAATGTATGGGGATGATAAAATATTTGGTATTTACCCTAGCTCAGATCCTGGTCAAGAGTATCCTGATGGATGTGGTTATTGCAAATATTCCCCCCAAGTATGGCATGTTGTTATCTAGATCATGGGCAGCCAAGTTGGGGGGTTCTCTACAGTTGGACATGAAATATGCAACAATCCCTGTGTTCGGTGGTTAGTTCACTTGGTTGTACAGAGAAACAAGATTAGCATATACAGTCGGTGACCCTCAAAACCCAAATAACTTTCCCATTTACATTGCAGACCAAGATCTGGGAAATTGCATCTTGTCTTTTGATGATGGTTTGGATGGTTGTCCAGAGGAAATCGATATAAAGCAAGAAGATTCAAGTCACTTGACAGAGGATCTGTGTAACACCGGAGTTTGGAAAATGTATTTCGATGGTGCTTTATGTTTTGAAGAGGCAGGTGCGAGAGTGCTCTTAGTGGCTCCCGAAGGTCAATTCATTGTTCCTTTCTCTTACCGACTGCAGTAGGACATAGATTACACTAACAACGTATGCAAATATGAAGCGTTGATCTTAGGTTTAGAGGCTACCAAAGGCTAAATATAAGTAACTTGGAGGTTTATGGTGACGCAGAGCTAATAGTCAAACAAATAAACTGACAGTACCTAACCAAGCATCCCAGACTAAGAACATATAGAAATTATGCTTGGGATTTGATGGAGAACTTTTTCTCATCTGTAAAGGTCCATTTTATCCCTCGTGCAGAGAATCTACATGCTGATGCATTGGCCAAGGAAGGTTCAAACTTTTCTCCTCCTACGACCTTCAAACTGAAATATCACATTGAAATCAGATACAAACCCTCTATACCAGACAATATACGACACTGGCAGGTCTTTGAAGATGATGAACAAATTAAGAAATTTCTTGCAGCAGTAGGTGAGTTCTCCGAAAATCATCCAGACCAAGAGAATAAAAATGACCCAATGTGGATCATGCAAGAGGGGGAAGATCCTGAAACCTTCCGAGAAAAAATAGCGGATCATCGTATGTTGGTCCTTAAAAGCAACCAAATTCCGAAAGGCTTATTTCCTTTAGAAAGACTTTTTTATCAAAACGACATACCTGTGAAATCCACTTTGCAGCCCCAACCAGAAGAAGTGGAGGACTGTGATATAGGAACTGAAAAAGAATCTAGGATAGTAAAGATATCCAAGTTCCTCCCTCCCAAAGTGAAGGTCAAGTACATAGACCTACTCAGACAGTACAAAGATGTTTTCGCATGGTCTTATGATGAGCTAAGAACGTATGACACTTCCATAATTGATCACAAAATACCTTTGAAGCCTGGGATCAAACCATTTAGGCAAAATCCTAGGCAAATTAACCCCATTTTGTTACCCGTGATTGAAAAGGAAGTTAAGAAGCTCTTAGATGCAAAAATAATCGTACCCCTGAGATACTCGGACTGGGTGGCAAACCTGGTCCTGGTTAGGAAAAAGAATGGAGAAATCAGATTGTGTGTGGATTTCCGAAACTTAAATAAGTCTTCTCTCAAGGATAATTATCCGCTACCCAAAATGGACCATGTCCTAGAAAAAGTAGTTGGAGAAAATCGAATGTCTATGATAGATGGGTTCTTTGGGTATAACCAAATCGCCATGAACGAACAAGACAGAGAAAAAACTACTTTCACCACACCATGGGGTACATTCATGTATGACAAAATGCCATTTGGTTTGATGAATGTAAGGGACACATTCAAGCGCGCTATGGACATCACTTTCATAGGAGAAAGAGACAAGTTCATAGTCATCTACCTCGACGATTTGACGGTTTTCTCTAAAACCGATGAAGAACATTTGATCCATCTAAATATACTTTCGAAAAATGCCGCAGGTTTGGTCTGTCTTTGAACCCAAAGAAATCACATTTCGCTATGCAGGAAGGTAAGCTTATGGGCCATATCGTATCTAGGGATGGGATCATGATTGATCCTAAGAGGATTGAAGCAATAGAAACTATAAATATTCCTAGAAATGTAAAAGAGATTCAATCTTTCTTAGGAACAATAAATTTTTTGCGAAGGTTTATCCCCAATTTTGCTGAGATTGTCAAATTGATCATAGGAATGTTGAAGAAGGATAGCGGAGTAAATTGGACAACCGAGGCTAGAGAATCGTTCGCGCATATTAAAAAATTCATTAGCGAGGAACCTGTGTTAGCAAGCCCAGATTGTCTGAAATATTTTCTTATCTTCTCATTTGCCTCTGAACATACTATCGCCACAGTGCTCCTACAAAAGGATGAAGAAGGATTCGAACAGGCGATCACATTTTTTAGCAAGATCCTTAGAGACGCAGAACTAAAGTATGACATAATAGAAAAACAGGCGTACGCAATGGTAAAAGCACTAAAGGCATTCAAGACTTATGTACTGCATTCAAAAATTATCGCGTACGTGATGACCAGTTCTGTAAAAGATATATTGGTGCAGCCAGACAGTGATGGAAAAAGAGGGCGATGGCTTGCTAAAATCCAAGAATTCGATTTGGAAGTTAAACCGACCAAATTGATAAAAGGGAAAGTTCTAGCCAGACTCTTAACTGAATCAAATTTCAGAGCCCTTGATATCAATTGCCTACAAGAAAGCGATGAAGACACAGACCTAAATGAACGGGACGATGTAACAAGTCCAAACCAGATCGAAGAGAAGTTCTTATCATCGGGTTGGTACAGAGATATAGTGTTTTACTTGCTGAACCTAAAATGTCCAGATGAACTATCACCGTCTAAATGCAGAACCTTAAAACTCCATGTAGTTAAATATTGTATATCCAAAAATCAGCTATATTGGAAGGATCCACTCGGGTTCCTGCTAGTCTGCTTAGTAGAATCAGAAACCCGGCGGGTTATAGATGAATTTCATAAGGGAGTCTGTGGGGGGCATCATGCATGGAGAGCTACAACCTACAAGATCTTGAGGGCAGGGTACTACTGGCCGAAACTATTTTCGGACGTCAATGCCAAAGTGCGTGCTTGCAACCCTTGTCAAATATTCCTAGGTAAACAGAAGCTCCCTGCACTGCCCCTAGTTCCAGTCAAAGCTGAAGCCCCATTCCAACAATGGGGTCTAGAATTTATAGGGGAAATTAATCCCCATTCCAGTGCTCAACATAAGTGGATCTTAACAGCTATAGATTATTTCACTAAGTGGGTGGAAGCCATTCCAACCAAAAGGGCAACAGACTCGGTGGTAATCGATTTCTTGGAAGACAATATTTTGTCAAGATTTGGTTGTCCTCGAAAGATAGTTACCGACAATGCCCAGGCCTTTAAATCTATGGCTATGATCAGCTTCTGTCAGAGGTATAACATCGTTCTCGGCCATTCCACAGCATATTACCCCCAGGGGAAYGGATTGGYCKAATCATMTAACAAGAGCCTGGTGAACATAATCAAGAAARTAYTRGATGAAAATAAAAGRTCTTGGCATGTRCACTTAAAATAYRCATTATGGGHAAACYGCATCAGCACTAAAAKRTCTATCGKCATTTCDCCDTTTCAAATGGTCTATGGSACAGATKYYGTTCTACCTATAAACCTAGCDYTACCAGTGATGAAGWTATGGYAGGATCAAAAYGAAGAACCCAAYCAKGYAACCAGGAGAATTAATCAGCTGATTGAGGTTCAACAACATAGAGTTGAAGTTGATGAAAAGATGCAGAAGTACCAAGATGATATGAAAGCATTGTTCGACCTCAGGGCAAAGGATAGGGAATTCCCAGGCAATTTAGTGCTAAGATGGGATGCAAGAAGGGAGGAAGCCGCGAAGAATAGTAAATTTGACCACCTCTGGTATGGACCATTCAGGGTCTCGGCTCCAGAAGGGAAAAATTCCTTCCTTATGGAAAATATAGATGGAGAATTCATCAGCACCCCTGTCAACGGGCGGTATCTAAAGCATTACATGATGTAACAGTCACCAGATTAAAAAAAAAAAAAAAAAAAAAATCGTAAATAAATAAATTTCATTATATATGTTTTGTACATACATATATTTTCATTTAAACATTTGCTTTCGATTTTCGGTTTTTGTTCATAAACTCTCGACACATTTCCAATAAGATTCGTATTTGCTTTTTATAGGATTTCAGCTGCATATGAAAACTAGCAGGAAAAGTAATTTGCAGGTTGATGTCAGAAATAGAGCGGCATAAAACAGGTGATACCTAAAATAATTTCATATTGCGCAAAGACAGTGAAATGAAAAGGTAAAAAGGAACTTTCTCAAAAACATATGTTATGAAAGACTGTTAAAGGAAACCGAGGAAAAGTCATTCAAACTGCAATATCGGCTAAAATGTTAGATAACAGGATCGTTGCTTGGCTTGATAGTTTTTGATTTAAAATAAGTTGAATGATACACTCAATCAAAAAAAGGTCAGTCAAAATAAACTATCCCCAAAGTTATCTACAAGAGTCAGTTTAGAGTTGTTTTGACCTCTGTATTTTGAGTCAATAAATCTCTACCTGTCACCATGCCTGTCTTCGGGTCTAAATTTTGACCAGCCACCATCTTTTCATTTCATTACGAAGGGATAAAAGTTTTTCGTTTTAGCCTTGTGAGTTTCAAAATAGATTGTGTAAAGAAAGTGGGTCTTCACAACTACTCAATCCCCTGCTAAACGAAGGAACGTTTGAAGAAATCCTAACTTTCCTAGGTTTTTCAACGATATCGGAGGATTAAAGCTTGCTCAAATGGGATGCCCTTAAAAAATTATTTTCCTTTTCTCCCTAAGAACGAAGATGTTGTGAAGTTCAAGGGAAGGTTGGTACCGAGAAATCAAAGTAAGTTGACAGACCTATCATGCAAAATATTACATAGATATTAGCCTTGATACAAACTGATTTCCCCCATCTTTGCGCTCTAAAAAGTAAACTATAAGACAGGTGGTGAAAGGAAATTCAGAAATGATTGCCCCCACCTAGTCCAAGAGACGATGAAAGGAAATTCAGAAATGATTGCTCTGGTCTCAGTATTTAAATGCATGAATATATTCCGAAGTGGTGAAAGGAAATTCAGTAAAAGGGGCAAGATAGCTTCACCGGGGTACTGAACAGGCTCGCTGGCAGTGAAGCAATGTTTGAGATATCTGTAAGGCTGTTATACATGAATATCACTCTACTCTGGTAACCAATTCTTTCTAAAACCCGATCCACATCCCAAATTCAGATGGGACTCCCTGATTAAAAACATATAATCTCATTCTTTTGATGCAAGCCGAGAGCCGCAAGATCTATTGAGTCTCCTAGGACTTTTTCGATTTTCTTAAAACATGCCTAAAGTTAGTAGTGGGAAAGAGAAAATTGTGAAAGGGACTACAACTATCTTTGAAAAGAGTATCTGATTTTGAAAAAACTTTTCAAGGTAAAGAACGAAGTCTTTTTCCCCTTCGATCCTCTTTTCTCAGAACCTTTCCGCCTGATTGAGCTTTTGACTCCATTTACCCAATATTGGCACGTGGTCTACTATTCTTCCCACCTCACAGGAAGGCGGGATCCCTAGTTGGAGCCTATGTTGGAGCCGCCCTTGTTTTTCAGCCTATCACAATTTTCATTTTTTGATGCTTGAAATCTAAAGATGGTTTTCTTTCTCCCTTTGAGATATCGATGATCTCTATATCTTGATCACGCATGCAACTGTAATTCTTCTACCCTCGAAACAAGTCCTACTTTTCGTAAGAAGGTTTCCTCTTTTTGTTCTACTTCGCGATCTCGCAGGTCGGATACTATAACTCATGAATTCACACATCCCGAGTCATGAAACGGCGAAGTCGTTTCAAATTTTCACTCAAGGCAGTAACCAGGGTAAAATTTATTAACTCACGATTAGACATCGTCTGGGTTTCACGCCTCGGCGTTCGCCAAACCCAAATTTTTACTTTTACAGCCCCAAGAGCCGAGAATACGAGGTCCTTTCTAGATAACCCCCGTCGAGGATTAAAGGCAAAAAGGATAACCATGGTTAAAGTTGTTCTCGACATTTTTCCACTCGGCACTATCTCTTTCAAAAGTTACGGCGTCTAAACCTCGACTCACGAAGTCATGATGTAATTATAACATGATTAATTAATCACTTAATCCAAGATTATCTTCCCTTTAATTAAGTCTTGTTATCGCAATCTCGCAGCTTCGCAACTCGGCATATAAATCTCCCAGAAACTTATCTTCGAAGCCCCGAGTTGCGATATGGCGAATAAAATGACTATAAAATTAATCAAGCACCAAATCACGATTACCTTTAATTAAACCAAAATCGGTCCTCGCGGTCTCGGGAGTTGGAGACTCAAAATGTTAACAGAAAAAACACGATATAACGAATATCAAGAAATTGATTAACGTCGGCGAGATTTGGATTAATTAAGTTAAATCAAGACTTATCCTGCATTTCGATGCCTCCACGATTTACGAGGGGGCCCTTTCTCTCCATACGCCAATTGACCTTTAAACCGTCGAAATTTATGACATTAATGGGGAAATAGGGTAAATCTATGAATGTAAGATCGGATTTTTATGGCATAAATTTATTTCTAATTATGATTTGACAGCCTTGTTTTGAAAGGTACCGAGTTTTAAAATATATGAAAGAGCTGCATTCCATTATAACAAATGCATTTTCATAGCACGCAGAGCTCATCACTTCTGATTAAACTAACTTCTATATGTATACGTAGTTCTATCGTAGAAGAGATAAGGTGCAAGCTTCAGCCATGGCTCCGCGGAAAGCAGCGAAGGCGAATGTTGAGGTTGTAGGACAAGGCTCAGACAATGTCTCCGATACTTCGCCCCGAAGTGTCGACTCGGTTCCCAACTGGTCATTTGTTTCAGACATTCTACAATTAGAATTGGTAGATTATTCCGATGACTCCGACGACAACGAAAAAGATGATCTAAACACCAAGTACAAAATAGTCATCCAATCCGAAATGCACAGAGTAGCAGCCAGGCCACGGTTGCTTCCATATTATGACATGGTCCGATGGGCATTGGATCATGTGGACATACCGACCAGGACTATCATGAATGAGCAGAAAGTTACCATAGGGACTTTTAGGCCTGAGCATCTGCAAACCATGTATAAGCTACCCACGACGTTCGACTACACATATGGTGCTGAGTTCCTGGAGGAATTCGAGAAGGAGTGCACACAGTATGATAAAACCATGTCTGGTTTGATAAAGGATTTGGTTTCAAGCACCGCGAAGTTCAGAGCTAATGACCAAGGCATTTATTCAATCGCTTCATTGGAACCACAGTATAAATATGTGGCCATGATGACATGTCGGTTATACAGGAGAGAGGACACATCACATTTTTTCCTAGAGTGGGTGCCTCTAATATTTCGGGTCGCAGAAAGTTTCTCTTTTAATTGGGCAAGGATGCTTTCGGATAGCTTGGCCAATCGGGTCATAGAGTATTGGGAGCAGAAGGAGAGTGGGAAGGCGTCATCGTTCTTCATGTCCACATACATTATGGACGCAATTTTTTCTATGACACCATTTCCATTGATGATCTGGGGTTGGACTCTAGTCGAAGACAAACCCATACATGTATATCATGAAAAACTATGGGAAAACAAAGCAGAAAAGTTCGCGTATGAAATTTTTAACTGGGTGATGGTGCCCCTGCATATCGTCGTTTTTGGTCACCCACCACCCCGTATCTCGGACAGCATTGCGACAAATTTGTGCAGCATAGCGGACTGGTACGTGGAGGAAGAGTTTTCACACCTCAGAGTTTTTGGGGCCTCTGTTCCCCTGCATGCGCTGCCATTGTTCATTCCTGACAAGCTGGCTTGTCGCGAGGTCGCCCGGCAGACAGTAATTGGCGGTGTAAGGAGCTCAAAGGGTATTCAAAGAAGGTATGGCCATGTTTTCCCATTCGTTTAAATTCTTATTCTTTATTAGATTTTGGGCATTCCAAAGACGAGGTTGCTGCCCTGGAAGACCTGAATTTGGTCTCCATCGAATACAAGAAGCACGATCCACAGAGGGTCGTGAGCAATCATTTGGCTAATTGCGGGCTCAAAATATTTGAGCATGATAATTCACCCTCGGATGAAATTTTCCGAGGAGCGAGGTCATATGAAGAAATTCTAGCCCGGATTCAATCCTTGGCACCCGAGGATAGAGCCGAGGTATTGAAATTCCAGGAACACCGGCATAGTTGTCTCCCCGCTGTATTGCGAGGTGAGGATCCAAGCATTTTGGAGACGAAGCAGAAGGATGTTGAAGGTTCTAAACATGCAACTCCCGACCCAGGAAAGCATCAGGACGAGGAGGAACAAATGAAGGATCCAAAAGCAGAGGAAAAGACTCTGGACCCGCCAAAGGAACAGGATCCGGAGACAGAGATAAAGACTCCAGACCCGCCGAAGAAACAGAATCCGAAGATAGAGATAAAGACCCAGAACCGCCAAAGAAGCAGAACCCGGTCAACACCCCAGGGAAATCGGTGAAACATATCGGAGAACCCATCACCTCTGTCACCCCCTTGTAGTTGATGCAAGGAAATATAGAAGAAGGATGGATATTGAATGAGGAGCTGAGGCCCATAAGAGCAGAAGAACTCCCTCCGAATGAGCTTTTTTTTGATAAAAAGAGAAAAGCAGTAGTAAAAAGGGAATTTGACCAGGAAGGAGAGTCGACTACCAAAAAGTATAAAGTTATGACCGATGGAACAAATAAAAAGAATGAGCAATTCGTCACTGAAATTGCAGGGACGCTAGGAGCATATGCCTTGGCGAATCAATTCTCGGTCAGACTTTTGAAGAACCGACTTAAGAGAAAAAATCGCCTAATCAGGACTCTTGAATCCAGATTGCCCTCAGCCACAGAGAATGATAAAGGTTAGGCAAGCATGGAAATAGAGCAGGCCAAATTGGCAGATAAAAATGAAATAGAGGTGCTCAGGGCTAAGCTGGAGAAAACACAGTTGGTGGTCCGAGATGGTCGGATGCAAGCGAGCCAGCAGAAGAATTTGATTGAAGAGTTGCAGGCTCAAGTAGAAATCGCCGAGAGCAGAATGATAAACATTGGGATGTTCAAATCCCAGGCAATAGAAATTAGGAGAAGAAT